>JABSTR010001430.1:0-142686 GCA_013339765.2 Haemaphysalis longicornis | reverse complement strand
GCGCACGAAGGACAACCTGTGGACCATTCATGTAACGGAATGACTGTCAATGGACCGTAAGCGCAATAGGGGTCGGCCAAGTACTCAATGAAGAGATGAGACGCAAGCCTTGGGGAAAGGGTTGACTTGGCCAGCAGTCGATAACAATGGTGGGAGATTTTGGGAGATGCATTTGTCCTGCAGTGGACACAACCAGGCTGATGATGCTGATGCTGGTATTTATGAAATTGCGAGCCCATGTTCATGCCTTTTCCTGATGTGTGCTATTATTTCTTTCGTGATGTTCTACGACAGCAGCAAAACACTCTCGCGTTGCCGTGGTGGTGAGGTTTACTGGGGGACGGGGGGACGAAAAGTCCTCCGTGGCACTTTCCGTGGTGGCCTTGCGCTGAGTCGACGAAGATTTCTGGGACTCAGCTGGTTTCACCGAAGCCGGTTTCGAATGCTCGACTGGGACCACAGCCGCACTCGATTGTTCCGGCTTCTGTAATGAGGAAAAGCAAAAATATGCACACGTTGTTTCTCTATCACCGCTGTCAACCCGAAAACGAATCTTTCTTAATGCCTGTCACCTGAATTGTGTGTCATCTCTGTGTCGTGTACTAAAAGCTTTGCTAGTAATTCAACCAACCAAAATAGCATGGCTCATAATTTTTTACTGGTAAAAAGCTTTAGGTGACCAATTGAGTGAAAAGGCCAGCGTCGGCGACGTCGTTTGTCGCCTGGGAGAGAAAAACGTCTGCCTGAAAAGCGTTCGACAGCAGGAGACGTTTTATAGCACCAGACGTTCCAGGGCGCGAGCTCATATATTTTTGCAGTAGCGACAGATGGCCATCCCCGTGACATTATACGGAACATGAATACAGACGAACCGGCCTCACACAGCGGCTGTAGCCCGGACTGCACCGATAATGACTGATGTCGATGGACTGGCTTACCCTCATATTTTATTGTTTCTTCTCGCTTTGTCTATCTCCATAACGCTCTCCTCTATCCTCTTACTCCCTCTCTGCTTCCCCTTCGCCGCAGTAGGTCGTGTTCAGGTAAGCTCTTTGCCGAGCTCAAAAACATTCCCAGTGCACTTCTTCTCCGTTTCCCTCAAACAACAAGCAACAAACAGACAAAGACGGCACCCGTACGAACAAGAACACAAGCTGCAAGTTTTTTCATGGTACACTCTTGCAGAGTTAAAGCGGAGAGAAGAATGTGGAGCTGCAAGGTACAAAGCCATGGAACAACGCGAGGCGGAAGCAAGGCGTGTCGGGGGTTAAGCCGGACGATCGTAGTTTCCCACTCGCAACCCTTAACTTAAATGTCGAAGGACGTTTTCATGCGTCTAAATTTTTCCACTTTTGCGCCTATACCCCCTACAGTGGAAGTGCATGCGTTGAGCATTCTGTGAATGTACGCAGAGACGTCAAGGGCAGCAGGGGCCACAGGGTGCACAAACACGAGAAGATCAGGACAAGTGAGTGGGAAGACCGCTGGTTGTAGCCTAACTGCGTGGCCATACCGCCATTGTCAGCGCATCCTGTGCAATAACCAGTCTCTATCCCCCGTGCAGCAGTCGCTGTAGGTATCACTCATGAGGATGTTAATTGCTCGCGCGGCATTATTTCGCTCTCTTAAAGCCCTCATCGCTTCAGATGATCCTCTGTGATTAGAGACCACAAAGAAAAGAGACCTGCAAGAAACAACAGCGTCTTATTGTAGTGTGGACTTACGTCCCGTTTGATCGCAAACTTCAATGCTAACAAGGACTTAACACGGCGAAAAATATTTTCACCGTTCCCACTTGAGGTTCTTGGTTCAATTGTGTAGCGCGACATTTAAACTTTTTTAATATTTTCTGTCTTGTTTAGGAGAAAACAATGCCCTTTCGAGGCCGCATTAGGGTTGAATGAGGTACCAAGGGCTATTTCTTTAAAATTTCGTTTCTCTTCCACTACGTGAACAAGGATTACCACCGAAGGCAGGAGTAGTCCAAGAAGTGCACAAAACAAAACACGCTTGTTAGTAAATTGCGATTATGCCTACTTTTAAATGAATAAGGTAAATGAAGCTCGACAGGACGTGAGCCTAAATCTAGCGGACAAACATGGGGCTGTCCGTTACCCTCTCGCATCGCAAGCATCGTACAGTCTATGTATCACACAAACGCCACTGCAAGAGCGCGGAGGACAGCAGACAGGTCGCATTGGACCATGAAACGTCCACGAGTAAATCTGCCCCGAGCACAACGGGCGTATCATCGCTGATGGCATAAAGCCAAGCTGATGATGATGATGATAATTATTGATGATTGCTAGCGGTATCCTCTTTTTAGCGGGGTGATGGCGTGTCATCTTACCAAAAAAACTGATATACCCATGTTTTATACTCTTCGTTTAATACTAGCGCTGCTCTTAGGGCAGGCAAAACTCTTTGGGCACAAAATATTTTTTTCTGTTACAAGTGGTATCTGTACTTGGCAGTGTTCCCCGCATTCTAATCTTTTCGTCGCCTCGACAGCCCTGGAGTTTACTCCCTCTGTTCTACCTTCTTAAATCCTAGGGCTTCTTGAAGCCGCATATTTCCCTGATGTAGATTTCGATACCCTCACAATCTAGCACTATGTGCCACATAGTTTGTGTTTCTTTTCCGCAGAGCACGCACATATATGATTTTGTGAATAGTTCCCCACCAAGCTCTTATTTCTGTGGCCTCAAAAAGGAAAGCACTGCCCTAGGAATTATGTTTAAAATTTTCATTTCTGATGTCCGATTTCGCATCCCGGTCACCCATATCGGTGTTTCAGCTTCAATATTTCACTCCATTTATTCGTTTATGTCTTCCTTGCATCTTTTTTGGTTCCCTTAGATGTTCTGGATTCTCCACAGTTCTTCCCGCATTTCATCGTTCGCCTTCTGGTCTTCCTTATCAACTGCGTGTCCACGCTTTTCAAGTATAGGTACCTAAAAACCTTAGCTGTTCACCTACGTTGATCTATTGCTCTCAGGCTCCTCTCAAAATATTTTACTCTGAGCTTCTAGAACTTCAAACGATGCCCAGCCCACATCTCCTTGCACTGCTCGGTTAGTTGTTTTTTTTATGCGCTACTAATGCCAAGCGGCCAACCGTTCTCGGTTCACTTCATGTCATGCTAGAGCGTCTGATTTTAGGCAGAGTACGGCATTCGCAAATATGATACCCGGAACACCACTCCTTTCTACATTCCTCTCACTACTTCCTATTTGACAAAGCTCTATGCTTTATTATAGCTATGTTTCGTTTTTAATTTTGAGTTCTTAAGTAGTTTTATCCACACCAAATATTTTTATTTTAAATGCATACATAGCATTTTAGTAGCTCACAATGTCACGCGGCGTCGGCGCGCCTTGTCGTAGTCCGCAGCCAGGCCACTACACTATAAAAGAATTAACAGTATCCGGCGCCCGGCTTCGAACCCATGACGCCGCGGGCGGACCGCAAGGTGCCCGGCGCACTACCGACTGAGCCACGAAACCGACACACATTTCGATGCACCGAACGCGCCTTATATCCTTCACTCATTTCTGGTTTGTTTCGAAAGCGCCACAAGTTGTCCCGCGCCTCCGAAAGATGGCGACACGGGTCCCGCGATCGAGAGATACGACTTGCCGGCGCACCCCCTCGGAAATGCTGTGCATTTGATCTTTACTTGTATTCGGGGCACCGACAGGAAAGAGGGCTTTTTCTTAACTCTAGATTATTCGTCATTGTGGATTTACAGTGCGTCAGTGCTAGTGTCAAGGAAAACCATTATACCATTATTTCCAATTTTTCTTCGCTGAAATGTAACCTTAGGTCGGTGGCTTCCTGACCGCTAATATTTGAGGCGTTGCATATCGGTCCGGTTATCAGCTGCACGTGGATGTCTCTACCCCTCCTCCTGCGCACCCCACTCACCCCCACATAAACAGACAACCTGTGATGTGTGCGTGCTTGGACGTGAAAGCCACCAGCGAAAATGTTGCTGCGAAAACAGTTCGATTCCCGCTCTTTTCATCAGAGCGAACGCCAGTTCATTACAGTTCATTATACATTTCCAATAAAAACCACTCCGACACCGCCATTTTGTACTAATTCGCGCGTGCGTATTCAAACGTGCTAGGGGAGTAAGTTTGGAGATTGTCTGCGCATGCTCCCAACAGCCCAGATAGGAGGCTGGCTGACTGTGCTTATCTGAAATAAAAAGGTGTTTACGCCTCGAGCGCTGCCTGTAGGGGCGCCACTGAAATCCCTCTAACGGCCCGTTTCGGAAGCATACGCGGGAGTCGCCGGCCCGATCATCACTGTCGCCGTTGCTTTTGAGGCACATTCGCGACCGTTATTTTTTGTTTGTATGCGTTGGAAATACATATTTATGTGGAGCAATCACTCTGTTCGCAAGTGTGATGTATTTACAAGAGTGTAATTGCTTCTGACGCGATCTTACTGTGGTACATTTTGTACGCATAAGCGCCAGGTGTGTGTCACAGCCCGGCGTCGCGAAACCAGCCTATGCATAGAGCTGAGTAATTCCACTGCCCTGAAATTTACTCAGTACCACCGTAAGCAGCGTTCGTTCAGATGCTCATGCTACGGCTATGCACTACGATTTAAATCGGTTTCGTGTGCTTTCATAATCTAGCGGAGCACTCATACCTGACAGCCCACTAGTTACGCTTCATATCTCGGATATTGATCACTACCCTGAACAAGCCAATGTGGCATAAATTTCATGGTCATTCTACGCAATAAGTACGCTGGATAATGCAAAATTACATTCGGGAGTCAGCACAAATAATTTACGACTGGGTCATCTTGTCCCGAGGTGAGCTTTCTCTAGCAGTCATGGGTTACATATATCTCCCGCTTTTATCCAGGGCCGTGACTAAACGCTTCTTCGAAACATCTTCAAATGAAACGGGGAGCCTGCAGAATTTAGCACAAAAGTGAAATCCGAGGGCCTTATCAGATGCCACACTCTTCCAACGACACCTTTAATCGCTTGTAAACTTCCGTACTGTATACTTCAAAAAATGTGTCCGCCGAGTGATCAGCTGCTCGTTAAAATATAAAAGCTGAACGCTCAGATTGAGTGTGATTACTAAAACGGTAATTCCTTGATTTCGCTCTGGATTTGTACACAATGACAGAAAAGCGCCCCCCTTCTTACCCTTGCTGTCTTGGAAAATATCAGTGCATTTCGCATCTAGTTGGTCCAGTTAGTTCAACCTTTCTTAAGGTAAGGAAGAACGTCCCTAGGATTTCCGAAGCTGTACTGGGTTTTTTCATTCCCGCACGAGCTATTACATTGCTTCCGGACTTGGCACACCATTTATTTTTCCGCGGTTGGTCCATGCTATCAGGCGGGAGTGGGCCCATATTTAACGACCCACAGACTTGGAATTAATTTTACACTATTGCGTGGTTTCTATTTCTAAAGGGCAGAAGCTATTGTCAGGTATTGGTAATCACCTCCCTGAATGATATTTTTCTATGGCGTATACATTCAAAACCATGCCGAATTCGTTGTCCGCGCTGCAAAACAATGCCAACCTCTCACTGTGCCAATATTAGGACTAAACGAGGACGTCAATAGAATTCACTTACGCCTGAGATATTCGGAGGTGACAGGGGTGATATGCCGCTAACGTCGCCGACGGCCGTAAGGGCGGCGAACAAGCGCGCAGTCCCGCGTCCCCGGTTAGGACTTGTTGGTGTTCGAACACTCTAATAAGGACGCAGCTGTTTTTTGAAGTGCCCTAAACGTACTATTTGCTTACAGACATCACCATAACAAGATGTTCAGGGCGCGGAAATGCAAAAAGCAGCGAAAGAGAAACAAAACATTGCATGAGCCGCTATCAGCTGCGCAGCGGACATCCCGTAAGCGCCGCGGAGAAGCGGCGGCAGGGGGAGCAGCGATCACGAAGCTCTAGGCGTATAGGGAGTTAAAAGTTGAACAGCCGATAACGGGGCTAGACCTGTAATCAGATGAATGCGGAACTTGCGAAGGGTATCAAGCTTGTGAAACAGAGGTCATTGGTGGCGATGAGGAGCGGAGAAGCGGGGTCGCGTAAAGCCTCTTCACCGAAACGAAAACTAGGGGGAGTTTGACATGTACAGCTTAGCCGTAAAAAGAAAAGTTCAATTTTGTCGTCATGGTCAGTTTAAGCAAGTTCTAACCATCAGCCTGAAATGTGTGCCTCAACAGGCTACACCACTTCCAGTTCACGCGACATTCACAAGCACCTTTTTTTTTTTATAAAACGCCCGCACCAAGGCTTCGGCAAGAAATTGAAGTAACAGTATTGATCCCACCTGCAGAAATATGAAGAGTGTTAAAAGGCTTGACACGGCAAGAAAATGACATGAAAAGGCTCGATACTGGACACAGAAAAATCGTTTCCTCTTTCGGGCCCTATATTACCCGCAACTAGACGACACCGTGTGAGGTGGCCAGATGCGGCCGAACAAACAAAAAAGTAATCGTCCCAAAAGAAGCCGAAATTTCGCGGCACAACTTTTGTGAAGTACCCTGAAGCACTAGAAAGTTTCATAAATGCTTGAACTTACTAAAATGATTCAATAATTCTAATATTGCAAGGAACCCACTCAACTGTGATTGTAAAGTAATTAAGGCAATAAATATTTTGTATCGCGAAAATGCCCAGAGCTATGCAATTGATACCGTTGTCTGCTAGGTAGTATTCGCACCATGCAACGCACATTAGGCGAGATGCGATGGTTTGGCAGCAGTGTAATCGCACGAGTGCGTGATTGTCCCAATTGTTGATTCCCAAACGCATTTTCGTTTCACACCTCGACCATACACAGCCATAGCCGCATGTGCTCGGCTGGAACTTGCATATGTTTTTTTCACATGAAAAAACGAACCATCTTCGTGAGCAGCTGAAATTTCCTCTAGCACCACCTTGAAGCTGAAAGCCATAATTTATGTGCACTATGCCGCTCACCGTGGCATTCTTCATTGTTTAGATAGCGGACATCACGACGTTCATCTGCGACAACCTGAGCTCGACGTCAGCGTTGGTGATGTGCATGGCTGACAACGACTAAAACGCCGCTTTCTCCAATTGTGCTTGTGATATTTCACAATTGAACCAATACTTTTTTCTGATTTCTTGCTGAGTGCTGAGGGCATCAGAATAACGAGATTTTCAGGTAAAACCTGAATAAGACCAAACAAGGCGGCAAACAAGCGGAACTGGCAACCCTGACACTGATACTAAACGAGGAAAGTAATCGGTGGTTACCCTTCGGAAGAAAGAGGCTGACGAAAAAACTGAAAGGGTTACCGCATAGTATGGCGCCGCATGCATATCACTACCGCGTTCCGAGATGGTTACGGGGCTCGTATAAGCAATCAAATACGATACCCGGCTGGCCGTCGAGTTGCGCGAATTGCGGCGCCTTTTGGACGAGGTGGACAGCTGCATCTTCAGAGCCGGCGCTGAAAGACCGATGATTCTTCTTCGGCGCGCGCTGCGTGCACCTGTACCTAAGACGATGATGATAAAGAAGAGTAAGCCATCAACGGGTCTGGCATCCTACCCCCAAGAAGAGATTCATTAGGGAAATAACGTCCCCTGAGCTTACATAGGGACTCGTAGGTAAAGCTGAACGTAGAAAATGGAAAAGAAAGCAGTGAACAGATGCGAAACTACCTTAGGTGTGATCGATGACAATACGACTCAGTCTGTGATTACGGCGTTGCATCCCTGGCAATCGAAGCGGCGGTTAGCAAGAACACAAATGTGAGTAAACGTAGGAGCCCATGGCTGTGCATAACCTACATTTGCGGCCGAAAAAAGACGGAGTATATAACAGCCAACCTGATGCGCTAAAACACCTCCTCCGGGGGCAACCACCCGAACCCCGCACCGGCGGTAATCCATAAAAAGAAACCATGACCTGTTCCACTCTGTGTAGTTGGGTGACCTGCGAAACTTTTTAGCAGGCGACATATATCAAACACAGTATATTCCCGAAACAAACGAGCAAATTGCATTTTTCTTAATCATTAATAGCAGTCTTACTTAGGAAAGATACATTCATGCACGCACAAACTATTATTTTCAGCCTGTTTATATTCAAAATGGTGCCTTTGTGTGACTAGTCTACTCGAAATGCATACGCAAGCGAGTAGACGTAGAAGCGGGAGGTGCAAGTCATGTTTTATTTTTAATGATGGCTCGAAACACAAATCGGTATTATTTCAACAAGTACAAATACCACAGGTAAAAGTACAAATTATCAGGAGTGGGGATAAACGAATGAGCAGATTACACCCCCAACCTTGACCCTCACCTTGTTAGTACGGAAAGAGTGAACGCGTCTGTAAGGAAGCAGAAGACTGTGGAGGTACAACAGATAGAGGATGGTGAGGGGAATTTGTAAAGACACAAGGATGCGAGCATTGAGTTTCAAAAATTTGGTTCTGTGCATGAAATCAGAGATCCAAGCGAGCCTAGAAGTAAATCACAAGGCGCTGGGTACACTTCCTGTAAGGCCCTAGCAAAAGTGCGAACGGAGCAGGGCAGGAACAAATGTGCTGGTCGTAGTTTGAGGCAACGGAGGCAGGAGACAGATGAAATTTCAAGAGAAGCCACGAGACACACAGGGCGAGAATTGGGGCGCGAGAGCATTGAGGTACCCGTATATGACGGGCACGGACACGTGGTGGAGACGGAGGGCCAGACATCAGACCAAACGATGCGTGAAGTCCATATGTGGAAGTGCGGTATACGCAACTGTTAACAAAAAAAACCAGGTAAAGGCAGTGGCGCCGGCGAACTGGGCGAAGATAAAGAAAACGAACCAAAAAACTCTGGAAACCTATAAAACAAAAACGTTGGAACTAAGGAAGAAAGATTTCTATCCCGACACGTGAGCCAGCTGTTGCGACCGAGTGGGGGCACCCGATCCGAGCTCCGTGGCATCCGACATACGAGTGGTAGCGCGTACGATGCGAGCGGCCAGCCGCTGTTGCAGCCGTGAAGAAGTCCAAAAGCCGTAGGCTAACGTAACTGTTTACTTCATAGCGAGAGGTGAGCCGAAGCCAAAGAACAATGCCCCGACGGGCGAGGTTACAATACATGACTCAAGCAGAGTAACAGCATAGATTCGCTGCTAAACAGGAATGAGTAGCAGCGCTTGGGCGGCTTCTATTTATACCCAAAAGCCGTAACGGTCAAAACGCCAACACGCGCCAACACGCCACGAACGTCACAGACACACACAACGCTCTTTCCAGAGTTCGTGACAGTCGGTAGCCTCGGCGTACGATGAGTCCGAGAGAGGGGAGAGAGGAGGACTCCGTTGCGATCGATGGGGCCTCTGTGTCCTTGAAGAGCGTTGAGACGAGCCTCGCCGGCAGCCGCCGAAGTTTTGAAATGCGCCGAAAGCGAAGCGTCTGACCCGGGCTTGTCGAGACGTGAAAGTATGATTCACCGACACGATGGCGCCTGTTTTCAAAGGCGCACGTAGTGGCTTCGCCGCTCAGTCGAGGAGTGATGCGGGAAAGTACGGTGGCGCTGGCCGATTCGTAACACAGCCCACTGCTCTTTGAAGCAGTGGTGGTGTTCGCTTGAACACGAGCACACCTGCGTAACTGCAGGCAACGGTATGAAAGTGGTGTATCTTGTGCCAGGTATCGGAAACCGTCTCGAATATTCTCGTGGACTGCATATATATACAAAATGGTGGGACGAATAGGAGATGGCGTTAACTGAGGCCTTGGGATTTCAGATAAGGGGGAGCCTCAATCTCAAGGCCATAGAGGTGACGAAGACGCGGCTGCAGCGGTGGTGCAAGAGAAGTATGGAAGAGGTAAGGGCGCAGGAGGGGATATAAAACGGATGAGAATGTCAGAACCGCATGGAAGGGATGGAAATGTGCAAAGGCAGGAAAAGGTGCGAGCCTTATTTGAAAATTAAAACAGCTGGGGAGGAAGTAAGGGGTGGGTAGAAGTAAGTCGATGAAACCTGAAAAGTCGACTAATTTTTCGAAAAAATCCCACGAGTCACTTGTAGACAACCGACGCGCCGATATAGAAGTCGTGACTATTGTCATCATGATCACCTAAAAATAATCGAATGAATCTCTACTGGAGTTACGTTGCGGCCCTGTAAATTTATGTCGTGCACTCAGTGGCCACGCGGTCTAGCCACCTTGCAACCGTTGCTTGGTGGGAAGTGTAAAAGCGATAGTGTTGGTTGGCCCATACAAACTTGAAGGTGCACCGTAAATATTTAGAAACAAAAATGGAGGCTGAATCCGCTCTTCCCGTAGCAAACTCAGGAAACAAATATTATGCATTAAGCCCGTCTTACATGTTGCTATAGTACTTGCGGCGCCGCTTGTGCGTCAAAACGATCTATTCTCGTTGCTGCGGCAAATCTCCAAATGTCTAGAACTGTCATACTTCTACTATGAACTCGGCTTGGCATCTGTCGCCGAAATGAGAGAGAGAACAACATCTTTATTGGCCGGCTAGAAGTTAATCAGGGGTAAATTAAAATAAGAGAATAAATCGTTTGAATTCGCAAATTCGCAGGGGAACTTCGCACTATTATCAACGGGCTGTTCACAATAGCGTCGAACGCGTCGAATAGGGTCGAACGCGTCGAATAGCGTCGAACTTGGAAGATGGTAGGGAACAGAAATGAAGAAAACTTCGAAGAAGGTAGCGACCACAATTTTCGCCACCGTTTCAGCAAGACACTTGCCTTCGCCCTGGCGAAGGCAAGTGATTTGCTGAAACGTTGGCAACAATTGTGGTCGCTAGCTTGCTCAAAGAATTTTTTCTTATATATACTATATTGTGAGTGCTGTCTTTACACTGATTGCTTGAGTGGTGATTGTCTCTATTGTGTCCAAGCACCCTATCAGCGGTATAGTCTCACCCACGGATCGTTTGATGTCATCACCACATCCCTATCCTGGCGCGATCACAATCATCATCGGAGTTGCTTGGTTCGGTTGGCTGCCTGTTAAAAGACCGCCAGAATAAGCACAATTCTGCCTTAGGTCTGCTTCCCGGCTTTCCTCTCTCACGTGGTGGAGCTGCTTGTCGGTCCCGTTCTCTGCCGCTCCCAATTGACCCGTGGAACGCTGTTCCGGTCGACGTCTCGCGCTACGGGAGCAAACAATGCAACGAGAAAGGGCATCGGAACCCAGCGCTCCACCGCTCTCGGCATGGGTGATCACAGGCCGCCAGTGTGACCCTCCCTCCTTCTCTGGTCTTTGTGGCGAAGACGTCGAAGATTGATTCGACCAGTATAATCGCGTCGGCAAATTTAACAGGTGGGATGATGCTTTTCAGCTGTGCGAAGTTTCATTACACCTAGACCTGGTCGCGAAGACATGATACTTCAACAACTAGGCAACCTGCGGAAACTTTAGTGTCTGCGCGAAGTTTTCGACACCCCCACAGCTCGCGCCGATGGCGCGAAGAAAAGGTCGGTTTCTCGCGTCCAATGTCCCGATGAAACACATACATGTCGCTTACATCGAGGACGTCCTCGCCCTCTGCCGTTGTGTGGAACGAAGCATGCCAGAGGCCCATAAGGTGCGGAACATCTTGAAGGGCATTGCTTTATTTTCCTTTAACGGCCTCGCTATCCAGAATCCCCTGAGGGTCAGCGATGTGCGGGAGACCTGCCAACGCCTCGAGCATTTGCAGTACCTTCGCCTCCAGCCGGAGTCGGCTCGTCTGGATGGGGACACATATCTACGTACTCTGATACGCGCAATCATTCGGGAGGAGCTATAGGCAATCGTGGCTCAACGTGTCTCCCACGCGATCACTGCACCATAGCCCATATCCGCTAGGGGATATAATCAAGCCAGAACTGGCGTCCACGACGGCGTATCTACCGGAAAGTCGACTCCTCCTGCAAATTAACTCACGTCCTCTTCAAAACACCTCTTGTTCGTGGAATCCCCTCCAATTTCGACTGCTCCAAGAGATTTGACGGTCATTTCCTCATCTCGGGGTCCCCAGACGTACTACGTCACGTGCGCCCTGACCACCAGAAATTCCCTCGGGACCGTCCAGTTTGTTACTACGTACGGAGGAATTCCGGGCCACATTTCCCTATTTTGCCGGAGACGCCAACGGAATGAGCGCCGAGAGCACCCCCCTGATGACCGGGTTGACACCCGCTTTGCTTACGACACTTTATGATGCGCACATGTCCCTCCTCCTCGCCGTTCTTTCCCGCATCGCGGTTCTCCTGAGCAACGCCGTCTGCATAAACATTGCCTAACGCGTCGCGTGCGTTTCAATGGGAAGTGTAGGGATGCTTAGTTCAGGCACTCATTTCCTACGTGACACGCGCCGGCGGACAACCCACCTCAAGTCTCTGCCCGCGGGTCGCTAACGCTGCACCCACTTCTGCGATGTGTCCCGGTCAGCTTGCCTGTTGAATTTCAAGAGCCGGTTCGCTCACACCTTTTACCACAATGGGGCGCTAGTTCTGGGGCGCACTGGGAATCTCTTTCAACGTGTCGTTAGCTTCATACTTGCCCCATTTTTGTAAAGATATCTGATGGAGGCGGAACTGAAATTGTGTAAGAACATATTAATTGTCGGGTAGAGAAACAGTGAACAGAACAACGATATTTTTGGATGCTACAGAATTTATTTTAGTGATATTTGTGTCTCTCGAGGATTTAGGGAACAAAAAATTGTGTGCACCGTTTTTCTTCAGGCGCTCACTTGTACCATTACTTTCCAAAAATGTCACGCTCTTGTAAAGTTTAGAAGAATATAGAAAACAATAACGTAAGCAGCTGACGTCTAAGCCACGTTGTCGGGACGCTTCTACACTACAGTCCTCAATTTTAAAAATCATCCTTGTGTGGAGAAAATGGCGATGCAATTCCGCCTCCTGGATATTGTACAGTGTGGGTTACCATAGACGGGGTCCTACATTACATTCAGTGTGCGGTACTCGCTTTGTTCTAATCAAATCATTTTGGGTGTGGACATTTTATCAGCGTCGTCTCCGGTAATTTCCTGCCGCCAGTCTACGATTCGCCTCACCGAGACAGGAATGGCCTTTGTATCAGAAGCTCCAGTACCGCGGTTGGTCTGTGCCGAAGATTGTGTGCCATCTCCCAGCCAAAAAACCGTGTTTTTCTTTACGTGTGAGAGTATCGCCGATGTAAACTTGTTTGCCATACCGGCTGGGAACTTCACTTGCAAAGGAGCTATAGTACCACCCTGCGTCGTTCGCTTTTCACAGGGATCAGCTTTTATCGCCGCACTAAACATTGCCTCTGGGCCCATTCTCCTTAAAGGCGCTAAGGTTGCTTCTATTCTAAACGACAAAGTTGGCCCTCTTGCGCTTTGTCCTATTGCATCACTACAGTATGCCTGCGGGCAAGCGATTACGTCTTCGTTCTTACATCAACCATCAGCACTGAGCTCAGCGAGGAAAATTTAAAAAAAATCACTACTCGACCTTCCTAACAAGTGCAAGGCATTGTTTGACAGCCTTTCCCTCACGCCTGGACGAATATCAGCAGCGACTCATCGCCTAGAAACCGGTGGTTCTTGTATCGTCTGCCGTCGTGCCTATCGCGTTTCATCCGCAGGACGAAAAATTATTCAAGAAAATGGACGACGTGCTTCAGCGGGGCAATGTTGGCCGTTACAGCAGTTCCTAATCTTCGCCGGTTGTCCTTTTCCGGGAGAAAGATGTTTCAGTGCACTTTTGCGTGGACTACCGGGCGCTTAACAAAATAACCCAGAAAGACGTCTATCCTATGCCAAGAATTGCTGACGCTCTTGATACGTTACACGGCGCAGAATACTTCTCGAGTCTCGATCATCGGTCAGGGTATTGGCAGATATCCATGGACGAAGTTGAGAAGCAAATAGACAGCTTTCGCCACGTCAGACGGCCATTTGGACTTTGCAACGTTCGGAGCACCTTTGAGCGCATGATCGATACTGTACTTCGGGTCTTGAAGTTGAAGACTTGTCTATGTTACCTCGTTATTTTTTCGTCCTCTTTCGCCGAACACCTTCAACGTGTGAATGAAGTCCTCACCTGTCTTTTCAATGCTGGTCTACAGCTGAACACCAAGAAATGCCGCTTTTGCAGTACCGCAATCAAATTCTTGGGCCACGTTGTAAGCAAGGAAGGTACACGCCCGGATCCAGGGAAGATCAATGTGGTTCTCACTTTTTCCCGGCCTCTTCGTCAGAAAGAAAAAGTTACGAAGTTTCCTGGGCTTGGCTTCCTGTTTCCATTCCATCATCCCAAATTTCGCAGCAATTGCCTCAGCCCTTGACAAATTACTGACATCCACAACTTTATTCGTGTGGACCCAAGACTGAAAAAGCTTTCCAAACCTTGAAACAAGCTTACTCGTCTGGACCAGTGCTCTGCCACGATGAGTCCGCACCCAGTATTCTTCACATCGATGCTAGTAGACACGTTCTTGGCACTGCCCTTCTTCAGCGTACGGATTCCTCGAAGGAGCGAGTCGTTGCCTATGCAAGCCGCACTTTGACTACCGCTGGGACGAACCACACCGCTACTGAGAAAGAGTGTCTAGCCGTTGTCTGGGCCGTGCACAAATTTCGTCGTTATTTGTATGGCCACCATTTCTTACTGGGAACAGACCATCACGCCCTTTATGGTTACCCTACCTCGAAAACCTGTCGGGGCACCTTGGCCTCTGGGTACTCCGTCTACAGGAATATCACTTCACTGTGACCTACAAGTCGGGGAGAAAACGCAACCATGCCGATGCTCTTTCCCGTTGCCTGAAGCCCACCGCCCACTGCCCGCAGCCATCGTCCCAAAGTAACTCTATGACTTCACTGGCGTTGCCCATGGCCCCTTTGCAAACCGCTGGTCAAGAGATCCTAACAAACTTTGTTTCTCTCCAACGAGCCGACCCGTACTGCCGACGACTACTGGACCTTCTCGGCGGTTCAACGTCCCCACCTAACAGCGGAACACGCCGTAATATAAGCAAATTTCGCCATTTCAATGGTGGAGCCTTTACTATCACAATTACCACACTACCGGAGACCGATGGGTTCCAGTCGTCCGTCGCTGTCTTCGAGCCCACATCTTGGAGGTTTTTCACAATGACGCCACAGCTGGCCCTCTTGCTTTCCATAAGACCTACGACCGCATCAATAACAGATTCTATCGACTGGGCTTTTCCTAGAGCATCGCTAGATATGTTGCGTCCTGCCCTTCGTGCTAGCGTCATAAACGCTCGACCTCAGCACCTACCGGTATGCTACAACCGCTGCCTTGTCCATCTGCACCATTCCAAGTTGTGGGCATCGATTTGTATGGACGTTTGCCTCTCACTTCGACTGGTCATCCGTGGATTGTGACTGCGGTCGATCAATTGACGCGGTATGCAGAAACTGCCCCTCTACGTACCAGCTGCGCTTCTCAGGTCGCAGATTTCTTCCTGCACGCCATCTTCTTACGGCATGGACCACCTCGTACTCTTTTAAGTTATCATGGCCGAACCTTTCTGCCAGCAGTCCTTGAGGAAGTTCTCCAAGCTGCTGGTACTGCCCACAAAACCAGATCGAGCTATCATCCACAGACAAATGGACTAACAGAACGGTTTCAGCGTACTCTTTCCGATATGATTTCTCTCCATATCAACCCCGATCACCGGAACTGGGACGTCATACTTCACTTTTTCACATAAGCCTATAATACCGCCGTTCAAAGCACCACTAGGTTTTCACCGTTATATCTCGTCTACGCTCCCCCCCCCCCACACCCAACGTCACCGAGCACTTTGTTTCTCGGCTAGCGCAGTGCCCGATCCTAGCACGATTCAATACCGTGTCCTGCCAAAACGACCGCAAGTCTTTCTATGACGAAGAACGCCGTGAAGTTACTATCAATCCTGGGTATGAGGTACTGCTTTCGACGCCGCTCCGTGCGCCAGGACTCTGTGAAAAGGCGAACCTCTCCCGTCATCTACGCTGTTGCTCCCACTTGTGGTGTCGCTGACCGACGGTGTGTGGCATCAAAGCTGTGCATGTTTCGCGCCTAAAGCCCTTTCGGCGCCGATCATTCTCCCTTTGACGGCCAGGATGGCCACTTCAGCCGCAGAGGAAACTAGTGTGAGCACTGTCTTTAGACTGATTGATTGATTTGTCATTCGCGCTATTGCGTCCAAGCACTCTATAGTCAGCATCGTTTCAGCTGCGCATCGTGTGGTGTCAACATCGATTCCTGGCCTCGCGCGATCATAATAATCATGGGAGGGTTGCTTCAAGTGGCTGCTTGTTAAAAGTCCGCCTGAATAAGCGCTGCCCTGCCTTAGGTCGGCTTTTGCTTTCTTCTTTAGGACATAGCCCATAGTACAAAGGGCTGAAGATAAGACAGAAGAGAGCCAATTCAGTGTGTGGGAAGAGGATGATGAAAAAAGGTCGGGGGGCTCCAGCAGAAAAGAAAAAACTCGCGCCTCCCCTCACGGGAACCCCTGTGTAGATGCGACGCATAGAGGGTTCACGTTGCAGCGTTGGACAGCGGAGGAACGGCACTGGAACGATGGAGCGGAGCGGCGCAGGCACCGCGTTTTATACCGGGCATAACGGTGAGGGGACGCGCCGGCGCCAGTGCGTCTGCCGCGGCTATGACGCAACACGATCCACTTTAACCCAATCCAATCCAAATCCAATCCAATCCACGCCAAGCCAAGCCAAGCCAATCCATTCGAATCCAATCCAATGCCCCTCGCGAGAGAGTGTTCGCTATCGGAGAGGAGATGGGGGAGGGGTGGAGAGCGCAGCTCACGCGGCGAGGAGAATGGGGGAGGGCGGACGCCGACAAGAACGCCGACGACGCCGGATGAAGGGACAAGGCGAGTGAATGAGATGCAGTCGCATCTAAAAGATCGGTCGTGGAATTCCACTCCCCGTCGGACGCCTGGTTCGAGGGACGAAACCACTGCGGCTGCCGACTGGACTGCCAGTGTACAAGGCCGACGCCACTGCCCTTCACCAGGTACAGCCTGCGCGAATGGGGTATCAACAAAGTCCTCCGTGTCTGGACGTCAGGCGCGGATGCAGCGCTGTCGTTACCGCCGGCTGCTGCTGTTCCACCGCAGTTTCGCTGCCGGACCTCGGTTGCCGCTGCTGTCACCCGTGAAGTCCAGGCCCTTCCGCCAGAACTGCGAAACTGTTGTGTTTTCCTCTTCCATGATTTTGCTATCGTATAATCCATTTGACGCGTATTGCCCAGCTCCGTCTCATTTTAAAGATCTCATGACACCCCCTGACGGTCCAAAGATCCTGCCGATAACATCACTCATATATATATATATATATAGCGAATCAGAAAACGGGAAATGAGGTGCTCCGTGAAAATAAACCAGAAAATAAGGGTTGGCAGTCAAGAAAACCTCAGAAAGCAAAGGGGAGGTTGTGGTGGGTCATAGAAAGGGATGAAGAATTTTTTGAGTCGAAAAGAAAGTGGTGAAAAAATGCCCGCCGGGTGGGAATCCGAACACACGACCTCCAGAATACCGGTATGGGTGCGATAACCACTACGCTACGGCGGGGCTGTTCCCCAGCACTTTCTCGGGTATTTATGTTAAAGTATTTTTGTTTCCTGAACTTGGGGGTGGTAGCCAGTGCCAATATATATATATATATATATATATTATATATATTATATATATATATATATATATATATATATATATATATAATATATATATACTCCCCAAGCACAAGAAAAAATTACATTGACATAAATACCCCAGAAATTGGAGGGGGAAATTAGCCGCGCCAGTAGCGTAGTGGTTATCGCACCAGACCGGTATTCTGGAGGAATTTTACCTAGTTTTACCTAGAGGTCGCATTTTTGGGGAAATGCCTGTTTTGTTCCTTGCACTCCTCTCGCCACACTTCGATTCGGAAGAATGAATTAGAAGGGTGTTTATTGTTTTTTTATAGGGCCTATGAATGTCTATTTTCAGAATCGGTGCCTATATGAACGCTACTTAGCCCTAAAGTTTTGCTTTCAACTAAAGTTTTATGTTACCGGGAGGCTTTGTCAGCTTGAGACTGTATGCGGTTCAACCTAGTGGGCTAGTTTAATGAACTCCAGAACAACAACCACTACCAGCACGTTGAATTGGACAGTCACACTCAGTTAAAAGTGGCATAACTTTGAATCCTCAAATTCTGGGGATCTTGGCCGCTTTCGATTTTTTCCACAGTTTTTGCAGTCTTTTTAAACTACATTCTGCGTGCTCTCCAAACAGATTTCTTCAAATGTGCAGACGCATAATCTTTTGTAGAAGTAACTCAAATCTGCCTATTTTCGACGTAAAACTTCAGACTCGAAGACGCCTTTGTTAGCAGACCGTTCCTTTACAGAGGAGCTGACAGGGAAACATAACTGCACGCCTGCATTTACTTATGCTTTGAGGTACACATTGCCGACGGGGTGGGTGGAAAACACACACTTCTATTAAAGAGGTGTTCGTCTGATAAACAGCTCTGGAAAGTGGTCTTTAAATGTATGGAATTGTATTTGGGAGTGTTGAGACGTGTTGCCTGAAGAATCCTGATATCATTGAATATTGGAAAATTGCTAGAGTTGTACATAGCAGTCGTCATGTAGGAAAATGTTAATTTTTATGATAGGCTGTGGTCTCTCTTGCCTTCGTTACTTGTTTTTTTTTGTGTTGTAATCCCTAAAAATCCCACCTCCAGTGGTAACCTGAGAACACCATCTTCTTATACGCTATGCAATTCTTGAATAAAGGCTTTGTTTTGAAAGATATGCGTCATGAACCACTGCCATGGGGG
Organism: Haemaphysalis longicornis; assembly: GCA_013339765.2. Taxonomy (NCBI): domain Eukaryota; kingdom Metazoa; phylum Arthropoda; class Arachnida; order Ixodida; family Ixodidae; genus Haemaphysalis; species Haemaphysalis longicornis. Next base: position 123,833 of record JABSTR010001430.1, on the reverse strand, counting down.
AAACGTAAATTTTCAGAGCTGGTGGCTGAAGGACCGAGCATATGATTACCTAGGCCCTGGACAAACATTTGGTACTGCACAGAGAAAGCCTATATTACAAGCATGGTTAATTAGATACTGCCAGTAATGTTCCGGCAACTAGCCCAGTATAGCAGAAGAGCTGATAACACTGAACGAAATCAAAATGCCTTGCAAGCGAAACAGTATTTTATTTGAGTACCCGGGAGGCATTACATGGGGGGATACCTTTATACAAGGTATGCGTCAATACGCGTAAAAAGGACCGCACACCACAGTCGGGCACATCTGAGTAAAAGATACATTTTGAAAAAAAAAGTCGGGGAGATAATACACCGTGCATTTAACATTAGCAGTACATAGCTCAATGCAAAGAAACACATGGCACATAGCAGTTGGGTGGAAATATTACACTAATAATAAAAAAACACTGCGCACAAGAATTATCAGTTGACATTTTACACATCAAGAAATGTGCGAAGGGCAGACTGGAATGCATACGGGTTATTTATCGTCACAATCACTCGGGTAGCTCGTTCCGCTCCTTTATTGATACCCCAAAAGGAAAATTATGATACTTTTTGGTTTAGCATTTGTCACAGCTTTAGCATTTCTCGCTCTGCACATTTCATTTACACTGTGATGAACCAGTAGCGTGAATTTAGTACGATACCTGCCATGGTTACTCAGTAGCGATGCGTCTACAGCTGAGCCTAAGGATGTGGGTTCGATTACCGACTGCGGCAGTCGCTGTTCTGATGGAGGCGGAAACGGCCGTGTGTCATGAGATTTCGGCGTACGTTAACGATCCCCAGGTGGTCAAACCTAACCCGGAGCCTTCCACTATGACGCGCCGCATGGGCTGCGTAGCGTCGGTGCGTTAAACCTCATAATATTATTAATAAAAAAAGAGTTCGACAAACGACACCTACTATGTGAATTTAAAACATGGCTTTTTGAGCAAACTTCATTTTTATAGCTGTTTGTGGTGAGAGAGCACTATTTACGGGAAAGGTAAACTTCAAGCTGTGGCGGTTCAATGCCGAAGTACTGCGATACCTGGGCACCATACAAGCAGTTTGACAGTTTGCGAGGAGTGCGCTCGCTTTGTATATACATGGAAGGTTCTGCCGGTAGAGTTTCTGGTTTTTTTTTAAGTGTACGAAGGCAAACATTCCCACAATTTTCACAAAACCCCAGTCCATGGCCTGCCTCACACTGCTCATAGCTTTGTTAAAAGCACACTGTTGGGGATTCAGGAGAGCTCCAACATACGGCTTGAGCAGGAGGGGCCGCAACGGGTAGGCAGGGCCCCCGGAATTGCAGTAGTGATGCTCTTGCACAAGTTGCTTCAGATTCGCGTACGCCTCGCTGTTTCCGAAGTTACCTGAAAGAACAATGACAAACCGCTTTGAAAAAAATCCTGTTTTCAGAAGGAAAGGAGGAGGCAGAGGTTTGTTTCGCTACCCATGATTGTTGACTTTTGCTAGCATCGATCACTTACCGGAATCGTGTTTGCTGCCGGGATATGACCTGTCCAACTGGCAGATTATGCCGTTTGGGCACATTATAGCTTGATTCTTCAGGGCGTGAACTCTCTTGTGGCCGCTGAAGTGCAACTTCTGATTTATCGGTCGCGCTGTGCCATCAATGAAGGCCCAGCAATTAGTCAGCGGCCCACCTTTCGCGTGAATGGCCTAAAAAGTAAAAGAATATTTAAGAAATATAAGTTAAACTTGCAAACCTACAATTACAACTATTATCGCTTACGTGCGAGAACTCCTCCAGGGTGTCCAGGTTCAGCCACGTGGGGTTGTTACGTCATCCAACAGGTGGAAAAAGTTTTGCTCGATGTGCTTGAGCACCTCGTTCGTCAACGGCGATATGGTGGAGCTGCGTCGGGCGAACAGGTGCTCGAGATCGCACAGCCGGTGCGGGTACGCTAACCCTCTAAGAGCGATGCAAAGGGCCTCGTCGCCGGGAACTGACACTCGCTGAGGAGTTGTTAGCACTTTAGGTATGCACAATGCTCTCTGCAGTCTCGGTATGTCGTCCTTTTCGAAACGAAAGTACGTCCGAAAGACGCCACTGTCGAAAGCGTCAATGTTCAAAAGACTGCGCATGGACAGTGGGTCACGCCGTGTCTCGCCCAGCACTTCTAAACACACGGCGTCGACTATGTCTGACCATTTCAACCGAGTCATGAGGAGGTGGTCCTCAAAAATGCTTTTGGCCATCGTGGAAAGCGGTTCTCTGCACCAACTTGCAGCGGCAAGCCCAAAACTGTGTGTTAAAATTCGCGGCAACAAACAGCTGGTTGGAGCTTCGGCTCAGCTGGCGTTGGTGGAGCACGTTTTCTTGCTTTAACGTATTCGCTAAATATCCAAATAAAAAATAAAGTAAAATAATATGTACTGAAACATAAAATTCGTGTTTGTGTTGTGGTTTTAGCATCTAAAAATAAACCTTTGTTTTAATTCCTATCGGAGTAGTTCAATTTTGAACGGACAGATGGCGCAGTACAACGCTTCGCTGGAGGCGGCTGCCGATCGCTCAGCTAAAACTCTTTTTTCACGCGTCGTTCCGCTGGCGCTGCGCTCGTTCGCTGGCCGCTGGCCCGCTCTGCTAAAACTCTCTATTGCTATAACAGAAGGAGAAGGCTAATAACTGGACGCAGGTAGGAAATAATGGAACTCGGAGGCAATGAATGGACGCAAGCAGTGCCGGACAGGAGTGGTTGGAGGTCAACAGGAGACACCTTCGTCCTGCAGTGGACCTGAGCAGGCTGAAGATGATGATGACGACCATGGCCATGCTTTACATCCATCGAAGCTTTTCGGCGTGTAGGAATCATTGTATGGTTCTCGCATGAGGGAGGCTGCTGAAGGCTGCGCGTAAAGTACGCAACGCGACTAGAGAGTCAGTTGCGATTTTCTCTGGCCGAGGCTTCAATCATTGTTCTGGTCCCGTGGCGCTACAAGATGATATATTTGGGGCGGGAATTCAGAATTGCGTGAAACATTTCTTTAGCCAACGGGAAAAATAATTTGAGGAAAGGCTCCCCAAACTCTAACACCTGACGGTAAAATTCAGGCCACCTTCGCTGATCATTGCACATTTTTTATTTGCGTATGATTCCGTGGCACATGTCTTCAATGAAGTAAATGGTAAATGGGAAAGGTAAATGGGATTGATTGCTGGGGCTATTTTTTTAGTACAACTACGCAATGCATAAAACCTACGGATTTCTCAGACAGCGTTCAGACGAGGTCCACCAGTCGCTATAAAAAATGCCCGTTTGCATAACCAGGCCGTGTAATGTTCGGAAGATGGCAATGCCGTCAAAGCAGAAACAGCGCTTATTGATTACTTGTCCCTAGTTTGAACAGTCCATTGCCTTGCCACGCAGTGAATCTATGAAAAAAATACTCACTCTGCGAAGAGCAAGTCCACATTAAATAGAACAAACTTTAGCTTTTCAGGCAGAATTTCTCTGAACGATACTCCAACACCCAATAAAAAAAAACCATTCGATACAATTTTATTCTCAAATAAAATTCCGTCTTTATAGAAAAAGGAATATCAAGAAAAATAGTGCTACAATGTTTCTCAACAGAGTCAGGTAGTGGCGTGGTAACCGTTTGGGTCGCCCGCGGGTTGGCTGCCAAACGAGCGGTTAGTGGACCGCACGAACCGCTCTCCCCCGCTTGTGTCCGATGGTTCCACCCGTTCTGCTTCCATATAGTCTTCGAGCTCAGTGAGGAGCCCATCCTGCAGACATAGGCGCCACGCAGAATTATCCTCTGCATTAATAAGACACGATGAATTAACTCTTCCGACTGAATATCTTAAGCACCTTTTTTGCAAGCTTCCCATTCTTTCATTACAAGGAATGCAGGAATTTAAACATAGCCTAAACACAGGAACACTGCAAAAAATAGGAATACTGATTATTTCACTGATGAGCTGCCCTAAATACTACAATCGAATACAATTGAATATTCTCGTTACCAAATACTTTTCTCTTTATTGCCTATGATGCGTTCGTCAAGAAATTTTTCAAAATAAGGACTGCTGAAAAATTACTGTAGCATGCACCACAACCATTGAAAGATAACAGTTGTCATTAATTATATAGTACACATTTTTCTGGAACCCTTAACCCTTAAAAAGGCAACAAGCAGAGCAACAAGTAGCAGTTTTATGTAGAGTCTGGACATGAAGCCTGGGCCGCATCATGGGCCGCCAACGTACAGAGTACTGATTACTCAAAGAGCCTGGGCCCTCAAACGCGAGCGCAAGAAAGTAAAAGCGGGGAAAGGGAAGCTAAAGGTATACTTTAGGCCATCGACGGTGTCTTTGAAAATCGCTGCGGAACTGAGTCAAACGTTTTTTGCAATTGTTCAGAAATTAAACAGCCAAAAGTATTTGAGGCAAACAGGAGGTCCACAGAATCGCTTCAAAAAACTTCATTTTCGCCCCGAAGAAGGCTCTAAAATTAACGCGTGGGCCAACATCGACGCGGATGACGGGGCTGCTTCGGCAACGGCCTTGCAGGTGTCACGTTATGCACAACCAAGTGCCGGACAACACCAATATATTCTACGGTGGCTTCAGAGGTATTCAAGGGGGCTGCTAAGGAGCACAGCAATGTATGAGGTCTGTACACCTAAAACGGCTTCTTATTTTTCAGGAACGGCCACCCGAGCAGCACTACCAGCTGCCAGAAATGTGGTACCAGGCCCTCAATCTTACAAAGTGGATGATTTTTATATGACAGAAATTCAAAAGTAGACATTATGCCGTTTCGCATGGAAGTCTAATGCACAAAGCATAGAAACAAAAACGACAATAAACTGAACCCGGCAAGATTGTATGCACAAAATACAAATGTGATAAAGGTTTATCGTCCATCTATACTGACTGCTTTCGCTTAGGGTGCCTGGATGCGCGCGCCCGCCCGCTTCCCCGTTGGAGGCGGGCGGGCGCGTGCATCCCGGCACCCTACTTTCGCTGCGCGTGTAGTTCAGTAACCAATAGGCCCCTTCTCTCCGAGAAATTTATACCTCACATATAACGTTACAGTAGTGTAAGTAACCGTATGTCACGAAGTCAAAGATGATGCAGTTGTCTTCAAGGAAAACAAGTTTATAGCAGCGAACTTGTGCTCCCCTAACAACTCAAAGAATACACAGGTGGCGAAGCAGCAGTCAGCAAAGTGACGTGCACAAGCGGGCGTCGGCGATCGGAATGCCGCGCGTCTGCTGTGCAGGCTTTTATATTTTGGCGCGAGTATTGTTCTCGAACTGTCGATTTACATCTAGAACAATGTAGATCAAAGAAGATTATTTTGAGGCTAGTGACGTTAGGGCGAAACGCTCTCCGTATCAGAATGAGATAACCCATGCGGCATAAAAATGAAGAATGGGACGCGCGGTTCGCTTGGGACACAGATAACACAGCCGGGCTTGGCCGGGCACTAAAACAAAACAAACACACAAACCCAATGCCTAGTTCGCGGCAGTGTTAATTTTTCGTGAACCACATCGTCAAGCAGGTACGCCACTTGCAAACAAAATTCCCTTCTGTGTGCTGCCGTAACCTTAAATGTCCCCAAGTATTTATCGCGGTGCACACGAGATGACATCGGAGCAGCTCACCTATAAAGTTAAACCATCTTCGAATGCAACCTAACAAATTTTCGGGGTCTACGGCGTAGCAGCCCCTAAATAAAATCTTCCCATTCAAAAATTCATTACGACAATGGGCCGAACCAACGCGGAGCACACCCACACCCACAGGCGAACGAAAGGCATATATTCTCTCGTATTCAGGTTGTAATGATGCCTGGTGGCAATGTCTTCCTGACCTCCCGTCTCAATTAATGTCTTCAAACACTAGCAAGTATTCTGCAGATCTTTATCCGTGGTATTTATTATTGGTCGTGCATACTGAAAGGGTGTTTATGGCATTGACAGGATAAGAAGATGGTTATGTGGGTAGTAGAAATGAACCGTACAATACCAGCTCGTCTGGAACAGTTGTCTCGGCGACAGCTCCTCGCCGTCGTGGCTATGTAACCAAAATTGAGGAAGAATTAACATGTCAGAGGTTTTTTTGCCGAACCAGCTTGTACATGCCTTGAAAAAAACACACCTGGCGAAGGATGGCTATGTAACCAAAATTGAGGAAGAATTAACATGTCAGAGGTTTTTTTGCCGAACCAGCTTGTACATATAAATAAACTTGAAAAAAACACCTGGCGAAGGATCAAGAACACGGGCGATGACCTCCACATTACTTTTCGAGCGCTTGGGCAAGCTCATGTCGGAATAATAAAAGAAGTCTAAAAATACGAGGAAATCAAATTCAGGCACTTTCCCGACTGCGTGCTGCCGTAATGGCTAAAGGAACCCTACCAAATATTTCAGTTCTTTCACCTAACAGTTACAACAGCGGCAATGCATGTAGATCCTGTGGTTTTATGTAAGATGATCCTATATTGCCTCCCATGGTTTTTCTCAACCTCACTTCCCAAACTTTCTTTTTTCATTTTGTGGCATACACCCGCATGTTTTACTATAAGAGCTCTTATACCAGAACAAACTTTAAAGTCATTGTCTGCCGTTTATAACATTTAAAATTGAACAATTGTACAGCTTGTCAGATACAGCTGTATTTGTTAATTACCAACTCGCCATTTCCCGAATCTCAAATTTTCTTGGTTGATACTGCAACGAAATCTCTTCTGGCAAAGGAGAAGGCACAGATGTAAATATGAATGCCTTAAGCATATTCACGAATGGTGACAGACCCTGCGGGCGGTCTTACCGTATTTGCGCTTTTCCGAGTGTCGCTGAAATGAAAAGCAAGGCAATAAAAAACATTAACTTTCTGCTTTTCCCGCCAAAGCAGCACCTTTGAAGGTAAAGTTAACTTAGCTCCACGGCTAAGCATTACTTTGGCTCAGAAGTGGATCTGTCTAGGATAGTTAGCGAATAAAACTTAGAAAGCCTAAGTTTGGCTAAAATCTGCTTTTACACATGCAGAAAAATGCGACATGATGGAGTACATGGCTCCGAAAGTCAAACACACTTCCTTGAGTAAGTTGTGTCCTTTCCTGGAAATCCAGCTACGTCGCGTTTTCGGACAATTCAACGCAACGTACCCTCAAAAACTTAGTGATCTAGGGATTTCTTGCTCCAAAGCAACTGGCAGATATGTTTTCGCGTCGCTCGTAACAAGCAGACTTAGGCCATGTTAGAAAATAAATCATTCCTCTTTCCAACGAGGAGAATGGTTTTCGCGAGGATTTCTGGTGATAAATTTTTCGGTTGGCCAATCCCACACTGCGAGCATGTGCTACTCTCGACGTACGCACCACTTTTCTAGAATACCCACAGCAACTCTGGGGTGTGCACTGCGTAGGCCTAACGTTTGGGTTTGGGGTATACGGCGCGAATCTATACCTCTTGCTTGGCGTTCGCTTCGACCATGGTTAAATGGAACAATCGCATAGACTCCGGCTTCATAACGCGAGAGACCGTTCGATTCCGGTCACGGGGAGCGTTTTTTTCTTCCACTTAACACACGATCATTCATCATCATCTTCAGAAAAGGTTGCATTTCCTGCAGGACGTATTGGCGTACAACGGTATCAGTGAGACACTAAAGCTTCGATGTAATAAATACGTTGACTTGTGCTGGAATTAGGACTCCTCACTCTATGATGATGAATTAGAACGGAGCAAAAACACCTGCAAACAAGTTGGAACAACTCCTGGAGCTATGGGCGTGTTGATACGAAGTTTTAAAAGCGTGTTCATAGTTTTGGTACATTCTAAAAGCTTCCATTTTGGCATGATTTTTACCAACTTGCCGCTGGGTTTGGTAATATAGAAGTGCAGTTTTGTTTTAAGGCGACAGTTTCTATGCCTCACTGATGCGGTTCGATGTCGCGCAAAAACGGCCTTCAGGAAAGCCAAGTTGACACAATGGGTTTCACAAAACAATGATAATCAGCAAAGGCACATTAGGCGTCTTTAGAAAACAGGGTTCCGGAGGTCAGAGTCGAATCTGTGTTTTTCGCGTTATGAAGCCCGCCATTCCGACACGTCGAAGCTTCGAGTTTTAACCAACCTTCTCTTAAGAAAGATAAAACAGGAAAAAGCTCCAAGAAAGCATGTAATGAGACCTGGCCGATTGCTTGTTAAATGAAAAGCTCCGGAACAGATTTTACGGGATAGAGCATGCAGGGGTAAGGAGTTTTGATGCGCTACTGTCACGACCAACTTGCAGTTTGCGCGCAGCCGCAGTAGAAATAACTCTGGCGCTAGCCTATATAATTACAAGCCATTTATTGATAAAAAGGTACGACAAACATGAGTTTTGTGTTGATGGGGCTTCAAAGTGAAAACTATGAGTGTAGACATCGGTACTTACTTCACATCGGCTACACAGGAGAAGTGACAATAAAATGGATAAAAAATATTCATTGCCGAAAGCATCAAGACGAACAACAAATTACCATTTTAATAAAATTCACATTGTAAACCGTAACACCCGGGGTCCACGACAGAGAAGAGCTGACGGAAAAAAAAAAGAAAACATGTGGCGTAATCCGTGCGCGGGTGTGTGTGAGAGACAGAGAGTACGCACGAGCGCAAGATGGTCCCTAATACCTTAAACAGATAAAGCTACGCGAGTGCTATGATTGATGCCGCTGTAGCAGGAACGTTGTTGGAAAAGAGATATTTTTCTGCACAATAACGAATTCTTTAAGGCGTTTTATAACATAGCATTAAGAATAAATTCTTTCTTTATGGTGCAAGGGCATGTTCATATTACGGAAATGTAGGTAAGAGATAAGCAGAGCAGTGTTAGCAACTCGTAAATCTGTGTAGAGTTTCGAGGCCGACGTCTATGCAGTAGACCCTGAAACTTAAACAACGTTCCGGTATCACTATAGGTGACTAGTGGCCGTTCTCAAACATGACCTAGCGGATGTGTATTCATTGTCAACTTTTCTTATAAAGGCAAGCCAGTTAAATTCTAACGCGGAAGATTATATGCGATATGCGCAGTTAGTCTGATGGGGCGACGCTGGGAGAGGAAGGCGAGCAGTGGACTACAGACAAGTCAGGAGGTTAACTGAGTGAGCGAGAGCCGGGGTATATACGCAGAGTTTGAGGCGGAGGACTGAGGCTGTATGCGCGCTCAAGATGGAAGTAGACGCGCCTCACAAATAGAACACAAGGGGCCGCAACGCGCCTCCGTCTTCCCCTCCTCAACATGCGAACTCAAATTCATAAAGCGCAGCATATATGCGATGTCCTGGAAACACGGACAATCAAATGTGAATAAATTATAGAGAAATAAAGATAGAGAAACAGATAGAGATAGAGAGATAGAGAAATAGAGTATGTGTAGTGAAAGGCAGAAGAACGAAAGTGAAATAAAAGAAGCGAAGAAAAGCGAGAAAGCAAAAGAGGAGTACTTCACCGGGACGGGAGTGCATTGGAAGAATGGAAAGGTGAAATGGAGGTGAATGACTAGGAACGTGTAAATAGAAATTATGGGGTGAAGGAGACAGCACAGCGTAGGGGAAGGAAAAAAAGCGATGGTGAAGAAAATTAGAAGAGGGTTAGTGTACGAAGGGCGCCATACTGTGAAGCTGGAGGGTGAAGGGACTGGGAAGGAGATTGGAAGAGTATGGCGCGACCTGGATGCGGAAAGGGGAGAGGAGGAGTGTGAGTTGTAAAGAGAGGGTAGCATCGGACAGCAGGAGCAGGATGAGGAGAGGGAGAGGCAGAAATCATAACGGGCTCCTGAATGGGGAGACGCCCGGCTTGTGGGATTGTAAAGAGGAAAGGTAAAGAGGGGTTGAGCGGTCAAGGTAAGGTATTAGAGTTACAGTGGGGAAACCTAGGGAAAGTGACTTTCCAGAAGCATCGGAGGGAAGGGGAGCAAAGATGGACTGGAAAGGGATGAACGCTTAGGGATGAACGTTTGCTGCTTTCACTAAGATTTGTCTCGTTGTTGACGCGCGTAAAATATTTCATAGGCCGTTATTACGTAGCCCAAATCCTACGCAACACAGCGTATTACCATTGGACTTTCCCGCCGCTGGATTTAGCCTAGGGGTATTAATTATAATTTTCCGCATGGAAGTATATAAAACACGCGCTGATTGCAATGAGTCCTGTTTTGGAAGTATAAAAACAGTGACACAAAATATAGCCAAAGGACAATGCCGCGCCTTTACAGGGGAATCTATGACGCAGCAACGAGATTAAATATTGCTGTTTCTGCTTCCTGTTACTCGTTTATTGAATCGGCGGGGACGAACATTGAGTCCGCGTTTTGTGCCCACGGCAGACACTCCTGCCACAGTTACTTCTACTTGAGAATGAATGGTTGCCCGTCGAAACAAACGGACTTATTTGGTTGTAATTTTGCTGTATTTTGTCTTAGAGTGCGGTGAAACTAGATCGAATTTGTCCATTATTAGCAGAGAAACAAGCACATACACTGCAAGTTGTTTGGTAGAAGATTGTTGCGTTGTAGAGGCACCCGACATCCCGACTGCCAAACCAGTTGAATACGGGCTGTTACAGCGTAAATATCCTGTAAAAGCCCAGGAGACCTCAGGGTATTTCAATAAATAGGTGGGAAATCGGCGCATAGTCCACAGAGCGATGTTTTCCGCCTCTGCCCTTAAGGTGTCAAAAAGATATCACAAATAGGTGGGATTCTGCGTTCTTGGTGCCACATGAAGCTGAAAGGCACTCTGAGAGATGCGGCCAAGAGGAAAAAAGTTTCGCGAGCGCGTGAAGCTTCCCGTCCGTGGAGGCGGAAGATAAGAAACCTATTTTGAATTGTCTCTGCTCCACTAATTATCTCATGCGTAAAAATACAGGCAATGTTCCTTTACTCGGCACCCTCGCTATGATCAGAAGCACATCAACATAATATCCTCAATGTGCAGTTTAGGCACACAGTGACCGCATACAGTTACTTCGATAGGAACGGATTGATAGAGGTGTCTGAGTGAGTGAACGCAAAACTAATGCTAAGCAGTCACTGCTATGGTAACACAGCATTCACTATAAATATTTGAGGTCTTCGTTCTCTACCCCGACGGGCCGAACAAAGCGTTCCTGGATTACACCATTTCCGACACTGATATCTAACACTTCTCGTTCCGCAAACGATTACCACGCAAACCATAACCACCTCACTAAAGAGGCCGAGAATTACTGGGAATAAACGTTTCAATACAACAAAGAACCCGCTACACGGTCCAGACCCAGAAATCACAATGCTACTTTATAGCCCATTTGGGTACATGCATTTGAAAATGGTCGAAATGCGGGCACATTTCTCTTTCTTGACCTTGCTAGTGTGGCGCATAACGCGCCTCGGAAAGTGGTCGACAATTTCTTGGCATCGAAAACGTTCGTATACAAATTTGATACTGACCTTAAAAATCTACTACCATTCCTTAACAGAAAAATGCACGTAATACAGCCCTCAAACTGGATAGTTTTATTTCTAAACGCAGGTACACGTGTAGAAATATGTACTGGTGTAAAAGGCTTCGTGTCTGTGTCGCTATTTGCAAGGTTCCGCCCTGCATGTTACTGGGACCCGCCGAAGCGGAAATAACCAACCATTATTCCTATTCACAGAAAAGTAATCGATTCTGTCAATACTTATCCCGAATAAAAATTAGTGCTTCGAGTCGTTTCTTCTCTTCTCACACAATGTATGACAAGGACCAAGATTGCGACCACAAGCTGATGCGTGGAGCCAGGGATAAATAAGTTACATAATACAAGGTAGCGCTATTCAAATACATGTATTACTGCGTACTGTGGAAGCACGCGCGCCCGTTGTAGCCGTTAGCTTGATATTTGACTATTGCAAGGATTCACAGCACGTATTAAAGCAACCAACAATCAAGATATATGAGGTGGCAAACTCTTCCCTCCAGATCTGCTTACCTGGGGCGAGGGTGATGGTTGTCTTGCTTCCGCCGCCCACTGAAGATAAAGACGTATTGAGTTAGCTTGGTTGTGTTTGCGTAGCAACGTAAAAGGGAATGAATTTTGATAAACAGCATACGAGGCAATTGCGCGTGCGTAGTAGATCGAAACGGAGGATTTGGCAAGCCCTGGCCAATGACAGTTTCCGAAATAATTTTCTGAATGAACTTTATTTTCATTAGGTACAGACGTTAGTAAGATTCTCACATATGCATTGCAGCAAATTGCACAAGTCGAAATAAATGTCACTCCAGAATAAGGTGTTCTTGCCGTTATCTTTTTCTGGAAAATAAAAAATTCGCCTTAACAAAGCAGTGTATCTATTCGTTTCAAAAATGCTTAACATTATTCTCAGCCATATTCTCCCTTTTTCACAATGACCTTGAGCAACTTCTAGCGCATTTTGTGTGAGGAGCATCTGTCGTGGGCAAAGGAGGGGTCAACATTTTCTAGGCCTGAATAGATAAAAAATGCTTAACACTCACACCTCACATCGGATTTTTGAGATGTTGGCCAGCGTGTTTAGATTGTATGAAATATATCTTGGCCAAGATGGAGGCATCCGTTGAATATCTCTTTACCTATGTTGAAAATGTGTCGCTTTACGTGCGTATTGGACATTACTTTTGATTTTTTAAGCAATGCAAGCAATCTTTTGCGAGTGCAATTCCCAAAGCCTATGCTGTAATGTATAGCTGGACCTATTAAATAAGAGTCATCTGCACCCAAGAGAAGTCTTGGGTGCCCCGCTTATTCTAGCTCCTTTTTTTCGCCAATTAATGTTTCTGAACGTAACTTCAAGATGGCCTGCAATGAAATTGGGAGAGATTTGACCACTTGTATTACACCTTTCCTTATGGGAGACTTTCAAGCCCGTGATGAAGCAGTATTGTTCCTGTCAGTCCATCGCGCGGCTTAAAACCACGCAATGTAAGGCTCGTCTACTTAATAATTGCGTTATGCTTTAATCACTGCGGCAGATCGACACACTCAATCGCCTTTTCAGAAATTTTGTTTCCTATCACCAAATGTTACTCCTACCATCCCTCTTTTCATGTCACGGGAGCATGTGTGGGGGGCTAAGACGTTTACAATGGTTTAAAGTGTTTGCCCCGAAGGTCACCGTCTGCAGTACGCATTGGTTTTATGCCATACCTTTTCAATGACAGAGGAAGGCTATTGGTCATTCCTCTAGGGAACTGTCCAATACATCAATACTTCCAGTGATTTTACAAAGTATTTGTTTCTCTGGCTGTCGAGACTGGAACTGACAGCTTACCTCTAGTTGACGTATATTCGTCAACTTCCTTAAGCGTGTCATTATCTCGCCTGGAGATAAAGCTTCCTGCGAGCAGGTTTATCAATGCGTTTGATTTCTGTTTGTTTATATTCATTATTTCGCAGATTTCTCAGCCTCAATCCGGAAGAATTCTATCCAGGGTTTTTTAACACTCACTGAGCCACACAGTGTTGCCCCAGATCTCGAGTGGCCTATGTATTGCACTGTACTTGTATTCCTGGCTGCTCCGAATTAACCACGCGTCTTCTACACAGGCTGTAAACAATTAGTGAGGCAGAGTTCTTGCGCAGGGATTATTCTTTTATCCAACCTTTCCTCCTTCTTCAGAAGGGTTACCCTGTCTATGCATCGGTTGCGTATTTGCATGTCCCTTTACTGTTTATTAATTTGAGGATGAATTTACTCATCATCGTCTAGTTTTTTTCTCGCTACAACGCCAACCGGCGTATCCAATTGGCTAGACTGGCTACTAATCCAAAGTACCCCACTGTTCGTTCCCCTAAGAGCTAGTTGCCTGCTTTTACATTATAGTCTCGCACCTCTATTGTGCGTACAGGGTTAACTTCAATTATTGCCAATAAACTTGCGTTTAGAAACCGTCAAAATCATCTTCCCATATAGACGTTCGTATATTGCATGTACTCCCTTTACCTTACACCTTCTTTTTACTCTAATCACAAAAGCCACAACCCTTTTGCTAAAGCTGTAGAATTCCTCCACACTCCCTGCTACATCTTTCTTGGCCAAGAATAACCTCCGGACTCACACCTTTCACGGGTTAGCTTGACAGCCCAGACTATACCGGCTGTTTAACTACTTAAAATTGTTTTACACGAAAGGAAAGAGCGTTCCTTGGTTTCTGTTTCAGCGTCTTTCGGGATATTGTTCGTCTTTAGCCTACAGGTTTCACGTACTCACCGGCGATGTAGGTGATCATGATGATCGCCAGCGCGACGGTTATGACCACGGCTGCCACGGCTTGCTTGTTGATCCCTTGCTCCTCTGGCACCTCCTTCTCCAGCATCCGCTTCCTGCATGCAACGACGAAGTGGGCGGAACACATAGGTGCTCCTAATCAGAATCAATATAGCTACCTTCGATGACCTCGCATCAGCGTCTCCCGCATTTGCAACCGTACCGTTGGAAGCAACGGGTAAGAAAAATACGGACAATGTCGCCTTCAATAAAAGTTGGAGATAACCACAACGCAGGACCAAATGTTCGCGTTCCAAATAATCATTTTTATTCAGAATAGCGCTTTCGCTGCAAATTGAAGGTAATAAAAGCGATACAATTACTTTCTTATAGAGCCTTTAGTACAGAGCAAAAAATAGAGCCAACTATGAATATTCTAAAATAATTAAAATATCCTTATTGGGTATCTTGCTCCCCCCTACTACCCCCGCCTCAGACCATTTCATACAAATGAAAGTTCTTTGATAGCCTTCCCACGAAGAGTTTCTTTTTTTTTCACGGCGTGTGTTTATACAGCTGGCGTATTTCAAATCGCAGCCTCTGTGGCGCGAGGCGACCACTCTACGTCTACAGAACGACTCCAAAGAGATTGCCGCATGCAGATGGGTCTCACTGAAAGGAATAGCCGAAGGTGGGGCCCTCCACAACCTTATAGAACGACCAACCGTTGTCACCAAATCCGCGAATTTGGCGAACGGTGACAATACACACATACGATTACAGTAAACAGTAGATAACTGCGCATGGCGAGCCAATATTATTTCTACTATTACGATTTATAAGCATAGGAGATGGAACCAGCCTGATCGGTTTCTTGCCGTGGTCAAGCCTTCAGAAGGAAATGTCTTCTCAATGGAGCACCGCGCATGGCCATAAATAGAAATCATGAAGGCAGCGGCCGAGCGATGGCGCGCCGCCATCAGTGCAGAAGCGCGCCGCGTATAAAATAATGGCGTCGCTAACGTGCCTCGTAATCAGCGTCAGAAGCTAACTACCGTGCCTCGAAAAACGCAAGGAACCTTCGTAGGCAACTCACAGGTGTCTGAACAGTGCCTAACAAAAGGAATCCGATCATACGCGCCTATAACCCATCGGCAAACGATCGTGCCTAAATTTCTCGTTTGTATTGTTGAGAAAAGTTTTACTGCTCAATATCGTGCCTTGGCATTTATGCAAAACAGGTATAATTGCCTAAAGATGAAGTTGGTTCGTACGCCGTCTTCTGCCCATGCGTGGCATCTTACCGCAACAATACTAGCGAGTCTTTCCGCCCCTGGATTGCCGCAGTCGGTGACGGCAGGTCGGCCTGCAAAGAAGAAATCGAAACAAAGCTGTTATTTGAAGAAAAAAGGCGGGAATACATTTAGAACGCCTTACTTATGTTTTTACTGCGAAGCAGTATATGTCTAAACACCTCGTTTTTATTCCGGTGAAGCCGTTTTACTCGGTTGTGCTGCGGCACTCCTTTCCACCACCGACCCTTCTTTTAGAACTATTATTTCCCTTGAAACCGCCGAAGACTCTTTCACAAGCAGCGCAATCGACTGATTACGATTTGGACTACTGGTTGGTCGGAAGGCAACATCCAGGATGCGCTCCAGCAAGCCGCTGACGCAGTCCAACAGTACGCCAGTGTGCGCGGTCTTGAATGCTCCCCGGAAAAGTACGAGCTGATCATTTTGAGGCTCAAGAGGCGCAAGCCACGTGGCAAGGCCCTGGAACCCACCACAATACAAATAAAGCTCCAGGGTAGCGACATCCCCGCAGTCCCAACTATCCGCATACTGGGACTTTATATCCAGCAAGACAGAGAAGCGCCTCAACCACACTGCCTTGCAAATCATGCGTATGGTAAGGCGAGTCACAAACCGTCACCAGGGTTTGAAAGAGGATTATGTCATCAAGTTGGAGCAAGCACTTGTTGTCAGCCGCGTGGTGTACTCTATGCCTTATCTCCCGCTGGAACCGAGGGAATCGGACCAACTTTGGCATACACTGCGGAAGGCGTAGAAGCCACTACGGATGGTATGCCCGTTGAGCTGGTGGGAGATTCAAACGCGGAAGTATCACGGCAGAATGCGACTTGTCACGTGTCCTCCACGGTAGAGCGGTTTGGGTTTGGGTTGGTGGGTTACACAGACAGTAAAATGCCTATGACGCGGGAAAGAAATGGACAGCAACAAGTTTGTCCGCTAAAATAAAGGTCGAGTACTTTTGCTATGAGACGGCCGCATGTGTTCGTTCGGAGGAAGAAGAGCGGTAATTGAAGAGCGTCAAACCAAACAGAAGCTCGAATGGGCACGAAAACAACGCAAAGCCGGTGCCGCCTCCGTTACCACCGCACGTTTCAGCTCCTGGATTAGTTGCGAAGATCTCCATGATGAACAGCAACTTTCGCGTTTGGAACGCCGCCGTGAGTTACTATGTTGTGTTAAGCCTGAAGGGCTTTCGGAGCAACATTTAGGACGATATTATACACGCGTACATAACCGGTTGGCGGTTTAAGCCTGCATAGGTTGGTAGTGGAAGGAGGCGGGGCCTGCACACGCAGCTATTGGTTTCTTTGACTAACTAAAGAATGTCCGTTGTAATGGCGATAGGTTTAAACGTGCCCGTCAAACCATCCAATCCGGCCTATCCGCAGTCTCCTAAGTGGTCTAGGAGATTTGGTTGATGTGTCAAAAACAGTAAAATGGGAGGGTTTGCCCGCCACGTTTGCCCGCTAAAATGAAGCTGGGTTCTTCCAAGTTTCATTCAGATGATTGCCTAGGAATTATGCTCAGTCGCAAATTACAAAGACAGGTGTTTTGTTTCGTGCACTCCGGGGAAAGCCTTCAGCTTCGCATGTTATCCTCCTTCACGGAGTGGAAGGGCAGTAATTTTTTTTTGCTTCCATGATGCAGCTAGCTAAATAGCCGGTTTTTGACCCACTGGCCAACAAATGTAGACACACATACCTAAAGAACAAGATGCAAATTTTCAGTGGTCATTGTACTAGTGTCACTGTGGTATGCGCTTTAAATCGAAGTACCCGCATGCAGTCACACGGCGTACCGAGACTGACTGGATATGCTAACAACACAACCCGATTTAAAGGAGCACTGACATGAAAATTACTACACTTTTTTTTGCTTTTATCGATGCTTAATTGTCTGGCGAACCTGAAACAGCACTTCAAATACTTCAGCGCGCGATAGTTAATTACATTGAACGGCTTGAAAATCGTTTCTTTCAAATTCCTGCGCTTTCATCCCGAACGGCGCATATAACAGAATCCCGGCCTGACCTCGCCGCTTTGTGCGGACGTCACCGGCGCCCGCTTGAGAGGGTGTTGCGCCCGCTCGCCGCTCGTGGGGCCGCGCGCATGAAGTGACGTCACGAGTTTTTGACGAGCACTCTCACGTCATTTCGTTTGGCTTCACGGGGTGATGTCACGCTGATGTCCATTTGCTGAGTGCCGCTCCGCGCGTGGCTCCGTCGTCGCGATAAATGAGATCCCATTGAACTGTGTTCTTCGCGTCGCAGGCCGCTCATATTTCAGCCAGGGTATTCTGTTGAGTGAAGGAAGCGAACTGTGCAATAATACTAACGCCGAAAATTGGTGTCAGTGCTTTTTTAAAGACAAACCGAACGAGAAGTGCTACAACTTCTTGGTGTTAGAGTTAGCGCCCATACTACGAACGGTGGCATTCGCGTTGGGTGTTACTCTGCTGCACGTTTTCGCGACACGTTTCGCGCTTGTGTCAAGCGATCGGTACGACTACTGCCTTTATTTCTTTAGTAGCGACGGAAAGCCAGTGACTGCCGCAAGCTCACGCCTACAGCGCCCAAATTGATTGCGTGGCCTCTGTTCAAGCAAAAAGACGGCCCAGGACATTGTCGGGCGGGCGTGACTTACCCTTCTAAGGCCCGCGAAACTAAGCGAAAATAAAAACACGTATAAGTCATTCCACTGTTTCAAGGACGATTGGCGAATCCCTTCCTTGTTTAACTCAAATAGACCCTCCATGCACGAAATGAAGCAGGTTTGCTAGTAATTAGTGAGTGAGCATACTTTCTAATTGATCAGGTGAATGGAACACGGATGAAGTTGATTTATTTTTCTAGCAGGCGAACCCAGACGGTTGTCGGTTTGCTCGCGTAGAAGAAGACCATGTATGAGAGCGGAGGGGAATCCTACAACACTTACAATTTCGCGGTGAACTTCAGAGGTACTTAAAAGTATATGAAATACGGCGTAATGGGTAAGACTCGCTTATACGCTCATTCTCGTATAATTTGTTTTTCCGGTTGTTTTGATAACAGAAGAGTTAAACTCATCTCTTCTAACCATGCTCTTTCCGTATACGGCTATGGATTGACAGTGGAGGATTATGTAGAGGTTACAAGTTTACTGAGAACTAATTATAACAATGAAATGGAACTCAGTGCAACATTACACATGTTTTATGTTCAGCTTTTTAATACGCCCATATTTCAATGGGAACATTTTGAAGACACCTACATTACACTGAGAGATACAGAGCGCTGGCGACAAACTGGGGAGTAAAGCTTTTTTTCCTGTCGACCCTACGCGTAGGCTGACAGGCATCGACCACCGCCGTACTGTAGTTACTCCCGACAATTCCAGCCACTTCTCCAACGTACACACGAGACAATTCCCGAGTTAATCTACGCGCAGAGTTCTAGAAGACGAAGATGAGTAAGATGGACAGTGCTAGTTTCGTGAACGCTTCGTTTGTTCCTTTTCATCTCCTGCGTTCGCAGAGACCGCATTGTTTGCTTCGACATCGTTACGTTTTTTCATGCATGACCGTGCGTCGTCGTAACGCTCTATAACGAGGCCATGTGTGGGCCAGGGCAGTCTGAAAGGATTTTGTCTGTTTTAACTTCACACGCAAGCATTCTTTAACCTGTTTTTTTTTCTTTTTAGGTAGGTGCCTACAGCAATCCCGGCGCGTCTGCAAAGTAGAAGGAAAGCGGTACCTGGGACATGGACAACTGTTGCACCAAGGGGCTGCGCAGCCTAAGGCTGCGTGCCTACCGGCCCCGGTGGCCCGGTTGCCGAGGCGCGTTGTGCTGCTGAGCCGAAGGACGCGGGTTCGATTCCTGGCAACGGAGGCCGCTTTTTCTGATGAAGGCGAGAACGCCCAGGTGTAATCCTCCTAAATGTCCATTGTTTTGAACGGCCCGTGGAGACGGCGCCCTTAGGTGGAAAATTTAACATGGCTAATAGGGCACGTGCCAGGAGGAGTCTGGATTTGGTACGGATATATACACTTGTTATACCGCGCATGCGCACTCTGCTAAGCATTTCAACTCAGCACCGAAGCGGCGTCTGCGCGTCGGCCGCATAAACCACACCTGTCCAGAACGCGCGTGAACGACTGGTCGATATGTACGGTGAGTGCGATAAGTTCACGAGGGGCATCGGACAAACCGCTACAAACTCCTTCATGCCTTCTGCGCAGCTCAGGTGAGAAAATCAGATCGGACGACTCTGAAGGCTTCACAACGCTGCACCAAAGGGCAAGAAGCCATCAAGCTCTACCAGCTTAGATGAGGTCAAGAAACGGCGCCTTGTGCGCCTTACACCTCGAACTCTAAACATGCCTTATGTGCGCTGCCTTCCCGTCAGTCCGTTTTGGCTACGAGCGCACTGGAATCCGCAGGGTAGCATTTGCGCCACAGCTGGCTGTTTTACAAGAGCTTCGAAGGCATTGAAGGAAGCGCTACGCCAATAAATCGTGTGCCGATAACTTGGTAGGATTTTACTCCAAGCGGTGCAATTCGGACGCCCTAACTTTAGAATTAGGTTTAACGCCGATCGGGAAATCATGCGATATTTTCAGCAAGTTCAGTATTTTCCAGCTCACATGATCTCACACTTGTATGATAAGCGCGTTATGAAGGCATGCCACTCCCCCCCATAAAGTTGCGGTCCAATTCCGACACCATGGCGAGGCCTTCAGGAGGGACTGCGGCAATCACAAGACTAGCTCTCTCCTTCACTTCGTTTTTCTCAACGCCACGCAAGCTAGCAATATCAGCGCCAGCTATTCAAAAGATAATAACACAGATACTTTTCAATAAACAGAAGAATCACATAATAAATCTGCCTGTCATATGTTTTCAATGTATTATAAGAAGATGTCGGGGTTTTAAAAATTATTAATTGAGGCAACTGGTCTACGGTACTCGACCGTACATTTCTTGCGAAAGCATCTTTGGCACGGACTGCAACACACCCCGCCTGAAAAAGCGCAACACACCCCGCCTGAACACCTCCATAACCGTGCCGTGTAGAGAAGATTGTGTTTTAGGGATTTAGTTGTCAGTCTAACTTGTTCCTCGTGCAGTAGGGAAAAAAATTTCAAGCGAAGCTTTTGTTCCTCTGTGATGCCTCTGTTAATCCCAGTAAAGCGCACTGCAGGAAATCGAACTTTATACAATGGTTTTCACAAAGGGATGATGATGAAAAGCGCTCAAGAAGAAACGGTTATCGTGGTGGGAATTAAACCTGGTTTCCTGGAAGTTATGAAACCGACATCTATCCGACTGCGCCAGTCCCAAACGGTCGAAGCGTTTTGGATTTCGGACTTTGGCTTTACTCAGGTTGCATAAAAGAAAGCATCGGGTTCAAACTATTTCGTAATAAAAAAGACTTTGGTTTTATTGGTTCCCGCGCCACCTTTGCAATTAAAGGATTTCGTAAATAATACTAAAACATCTTTCACAACAGATTTCAAATATCTGAGCTTGCTTTAGCATCGAGGTAATACAATACCACCTTATGGGTATTTTGGACCACCTGCGAGATACATTCAAAGGCAGAGAAAAAAGGAGAACGACCAGGCACAGACGCTGGGAATTTCAGCTTCATATATAGTTTACAGAAATTGGGGTTATCGGTTGTCCGTAATTGATTCTTAACTAGTATTTGATTATTGTAATCGATTGGTAGAACTACCATTTTCAGCAAGAGTTTCATGCAGGTACGGCCATTCCTCTTGTGGGTATCTGCTACTGTTGGGGCATGTTTCAGGAAAGCCAGCGTGCACATGCACACACGCATACACACACACACGCACACACACGCACACACACACACACACACGCACACACACACACACACACACACACACACACACACACAAATTATGTGAGGGTAGTCGATGCATGCCCGTATCCGCTGTACAGACGTAGACATGTACGTTGGCGCTGCCATATGGAATCATTTGCTTGCCGCCGCATAAACGGCACGCGGTTTAATTTGTGCTGCAACGCTATTAACTCGCAAAGTTTAAATCATAGTTTAGTAATAATTGTCGCATACGCGTGTAAAATCAGCCTTTGTTTTCCACATGGAAAGAACGAAGGCTTGGCAAGAGAAGTCTTAATACAAAATGGGGTACAAACTGATACCGTGGGCTCCGGTCTGGTGCTTCCCTTCAGTATCACGGTAAGAAACTGCCGAGATTCTCAGTATTATACGGGGTCCCAGTCTGACTTTTGGCCCTGCTGCGGAGCATCTGAATGACTTGTTGTGTGGTCTCCTTTGGTTTTTATATCAGACCGGTGTTCCTTGTGTACGCTTGAATGTTTTATCTAAATATTCGCAGTGTCTCTATGAGCTGAATGGGATGACCTTTCAGAATTATTTGGATATCGTCCTTTTCTTTCTTTCCGCCTCACCTGCGTGCACCAGAAGTTCAGATTTTTGAGGCTCACATGTTAGTACGCACTCCTTAGCGTACTCCCTGACACAACCGGTTTCTTGCTGGAGCGCGTCTTAGAGTCCGCCAATCGATAATCTGCTCGTCAGGGTGGTAATATCGTAATCGTTGATGCCGTGTCCTATGTTTGGAATCTGGTCTATTTCATTCAGCTACTCAAGCAGGGTTGTGTTGTAGAGAATGGGAGATAGGACAAACTCCAGCGCGGTGCCTTTTTCTCCGAGGGTAATTGGGTCCGAGGAGACATGCCCTATCTTTATGATGGCTTCGCTTTAGGAGCAAGGCATCAATGTACCGTTACATTCTTTCACCGCCGCCTGTTTTTTTCCGTGTTATATAGTAGTCCTTTGTGTTACACGTTATCAAACGCCTTTTATGAGGTAAAGGGCAGTATGCCTCGGACGAGTGTCTGGTGGCAGGGTAGAGTATGGCCTCCTTGATTTTA
Source organism: Haemaphysalis longicornis (assembly GCA_013339765.2). Classification (NCBI taxonomy): domain Eukaryota; kingdom Metazoa; phylum Arthropoda; class Arachnida; order Ixodida; family Ixodidae; genus Haemaphysalis; species Haemaphysalis longicornis. The sequence goes on along the minus strand of JABSTR010001430.1, from coordinate 101,312 downwards.
ACGATGACGTCCTGGGTGCACAGGCGCCTTCTCAACCCAAAAATGGAGTCACGCATTTGCTGTGTGCCATCTAGATGTTGCTGAAGCGGCAGAAAAATAATGTCCTCCATTATTTTCCCACTCAGGAGGGTAACGATATAGGCCCTAGAATATCTATCTGGGTCGAGTTTTCTGGTTTCAGGATAATTTGCGCATCCTCTGTCTTCCACGAGATGGCAAGTTTGCCTGTGCGCCAAAAGACCTTGAAATGCTCCCAAGATCGTCCAGAGCCTTGTCGCTACCCTTTTTCATCGTCAAGTGAGGCTGCGCCCGGCTTTCCCGATGTGCATGAGTGCTTGCTAACGTGGGGTGCTTGTTATGGGGTGCTTGTTAACGGGAGTGCTTGTCAACGTGGTGTGCTTGTTATGTCAAGGCAATCGTTCTCGTGTCAGACTTTCGGATTAGGGCACTTTCCGCCAAGTGGCCATCACTGTACTCTTGGAAGGGTCACAATTTTTCCTTTCTTTCCCGAACTTTTTCCAATCACTATATTTGTTCGTACCTGTGTGTGACCTGTAGCTCACACTTTTGATTAGGATGTGTATAATATTGTGATGAGATCGTGTTGGTTCGCGTAATATCTTGTAAGCCTCGGATAAGGCTCAAAACTCGGCGCACGTGTCTGTAGTGACACTATTTCCTGTGCGCGCATGGATTAGCGGGTCATATAGCAGTGTGAGGCTGTGTAGGTCTATGACGTTGAGCACGTCTTTACTTCTCTTGCTGTGTTACGTGTAGCTCCGAATTCGGTGAGCGGCATTTAAGTCTCCCAGTACGTGGAGAGGGGAGCTACGGGCGATTTGGAGGGCTTCTCGTACAGTTTCTTCCATGCCTGATCGCTTTTCAGAGGACTTGAAACAAACGTAACAATGAAGAGGCGATTTTGCAGTTCGATATGCGCGGGATGAGTTCTACCAATATGGGCTCACAATCCCTTTAAGGGGCGAGATATCTGCCTGGCTGCTCTGCTGCTCTTAACCAAGGGTTCAGGGATCCGTGTGAGTATCATGGGGCTTGGTTTTCGTACTCGTCTTTTGAACTGCAGTGACCTCAGGTGTTGGCGTGAATGTGATGAGGTACTGATGTAGCGCCGATAATTTCTCTAATTCCGCGGCAGTTACACTGCATCAGCGCAGGGATGCCTTGCTTATTTCTTTACGTAGTAATTAGGAAAGGAGACGGGATCCTTTCTCTTACCCTTTGATGGGCGGGAGTATCGGGCTTGCTTTCTTGTAGACGTTCTGTAAATTGTCTAAAAATACCCGCCGTGGTGGCGCAGTGGCTAAGGCGTTACGCTGCTGACCACGAGATCACAGGTTCGATTGTCGGCCGCGGCGGCCGCTTTTCTGATGGAGCAGAAAAGCAAAAACACCCGTGTGTACGAGATTTCGGCGCACGTTAAAGATTTCCAGGTGGTCAAAATTAAGCCAGAGCCCTCAACTACAGCGCGCTTTATCGCCTGCGTTGCGTCGGCGCGTTAAACCCTACAATCAACCGCATTGTCTAATAATGCTTTTAATGCTATTAAAGGCAAAAACTTCGGTACCTGATTTTCCATGACAAAACAGGAATAAAAAAAAATACGTACATGGAACCAGTGGTTGCCCGTTCTCACGCTCACAACGCATAAAAAAACTAAGACTTTTCTTGCAGAACGGACGGCTTTAAAATTTTTTTTTTCCGAGGAACATTCGTGAGTGGAATAGGCTAAGAGCAGACATTGTGGAATGTGCGTCCCTTCGGTCTTTTCTACCAGCTTTAATAATAACTCCTCATTTGCAACCCAATTGTTCCTTCTTTTCCTGCGCTATCATGTTGTACGCGCACGGCGTAGGAACGCCTACTGCTCGTCCTGCGCCGGTTGCTAAAATGATGTTGCGAAAGCGATTAATGTGGTCATTATGTTATCTTCTCTTTGAAGGCATGCACGCATCTATTCTGGTTTATCTCTTGTGTTGTGCAGTCGTGTTATAAAATTTTCCTCCTCCTCTGCTTGATTTTAAATGAGGAGCTGTATGGTTATCTGGCAGTACCCCAGTCAACTGCTTTCATATGCATGTTCATCTATGCTGTGTCATCTGTATACTGTATCGCTCACTCCTCCAAGGACCTTTTTCAAAGGTCGATAGTATTACAGAAATAATATCTGAGAATATAAGAGAATTGCTTCATAGGCCTGGCTTCCTTGGGGTAATCCTGTATTGAAATTTTTAGTTTTTATTTATTAGCGTCAGGGTGATAGAGGAACTAAATCTTAATGACTTAGTTCCTTTTCAAAACATTTTGATATGCAGATCTTGCCTTTAGCAGCAAAGGGGGTGACTTTTCACCGTTTTTGGCTCGCGTTCGGCTGTAGTGAGAGAATTGTCCTTGCTATATTGGGTCACACTTCCTTTTTATTTTTAACCAGTGATCTGAATTTACCCTAATGTAACAATTAGAAGCATTGGCTTCCCCAATGTTGTTCTTTTTCGCAGAGACAAGGTGTAACCGGGTCAAAGCTCTTGGTTATGTTTTGTTTGGTTGGTTTTTGATTTCCTCGAGAGCTGCGGTTTAGCGATAAACCTTTGGGATTTTGTTAGGTCCGTTTTTTTTTGTTTTGGTTATCTTTCTGTACCGTATTTACGTCTACAGTATGACAAAAGTAATCCTTTCGGACCTGGCGGTGTCCATTGACGACAGAATATTAAATTTGCTATAGCGCATTGTGCACAAAACCGGAAATGCTCGTTTTTTAGGCAATTGTTCTTCACGGATGCCTATTACAATAGACATCACCGTTGTGGCGTTTGGCACGATTCTACAAAAAAAGAGATCCGGTGGAGGCAAAATTGCGACACTGAGGCGAAAAGACGGATGTCATAGTTTTATTGCCAAGCTTGTAAATCGATAAATACGTGCAACGCGAAGTGTTTTTGTTTGTAGGTTCATATAGTCACAAAATGTACGAAAACATGTGAAAAGGATGACTCTGGTCAACATAAAATATGTAACTGCCAAATGTATTTTTAATTGTTTCACTAATAATTCAGTTATTCTTTGCACTGCTAGCTTCGTGTTTCAGTTTTTTGGCTCATGTGGTCTTAAAAGTAAAAAAACCACGCAAAAAACATTGTTTTGCTTAAAATGAAAAAATTAGGATTGAAAGGTCTCCACCACGTCAATTTCGCATTTTGAGCAACTACAATACCTTAAGCTTTGTAAGGATGGGGTGCTCGCAAAAGTATGACTAGAGAGTAAGACATCACACATGCTGTGCGAGACTCTCGATCACTTCAAATTCTTAGTCATCTACAAGAACGGCAGCGGGATAGCATGGCACCCGGACACATTTATTGCGAGCTGACCCCAGCAACCCTTTTGCTGAAGTAGCCATCATCTTAATGTTTCGATTTGATCAACGAGCGCCAAAAAATGCGTAATCGTAGCATCCCAAAACGTTCGAAGAGCCTTGTCGTGAAATTAGGACGACTGCCGCAGTTTACTGGTGGAGGAGAAACAGTGCGTTGAATAGCATCCTTCACCATCTCCTGTAATTCACTTAGGCGGCATATGTCGTGTTCTGACAGCTTTTTGAACGCACCTTCACAGCGGGTAACAAAGTGGTGCACCTGTTTACGTTGGTTTACAAGGTTTTTCTTGCCTCGCGCGTACTCCTTCAGTTCTGCAAGGACATGGTTGTCAGTTGCTTCTTCCGCAATCAGTGTCCCTTTTCACAGAGCAGTGGCATCACAAACAACCCACCGAATACGCTACTATATCACATTCGACACTGGCGAGTGGTTCAATGTCTTCGATATCACTACGACTTGCTTCCTGTTCTCAATGTACTTCGTGGATGTCTGCTGAGAAAACGTCTATCACTAAACTGCTGTCATCAGTGTCGTAACGAAAGTTCTCTCAAACTTTCAGAAACGGGGTTACTGACACTGTTTATTGTATTTTATAGATTGTAAGCACATAAAACCGGTGAAAACTTCCTTAATAAGAGAATGAGTTCTTTAAACAGTCTTTCGCCAGTGCTCATAAAGATGAACTTGTACCCTCAACCTTTGAGAAGAAACGTATACTATTCCAACGTAACTTTGGTGGACAATTTCACACCACCATGGTACAGTTTTCGTATTTCTGTTAATACCTAGACTTGCAAGAACGAGGATGGCAAATTTGATATCATCAATAGCATGGTTAAACGCCGGCGTGTGCCACCTAGAAATTAAACCATTATTAAAGTCATATCTTATAGCTTGTAGGGCCTCGCGAAATAGTTGACCTGCAATTTCAACTTCCATTTTCGTGAAGTGTCCATCAAACACGTGCAAGTTGCTTAAATTCGGTGGAACGTCACCTCTGATGCTCTGCAGCGCGTGTGTAATGTCTGACATATAGAACAATGTCCCCGTGCTGCAGACAATTACGGATTTACTCGAGGATGATGTTGAGACAACCACATAGCACCGTTAGGGCTTTAGATGTCTCACATCACATAATGGACGCAATACGATATGTCTCAGCAGCGCTTGATTAGGTGGGACACGGCATCGGTGATCTTATCGCCATCAATGAATAAGCTGGCGTAGCGACACGCAATTACTTGCTTCCTTCGAATATAAGAGCCTTCCAACAATAAAAAAGAGTCGTGGCTAGCGCACTGGTCCATTTGAGGCTGCTTCGTCACATCAAAAAACTTAACAAGGTATGGGTTTGGGCTAGTTGGTAATTCATGCTTAACGTTCCCTGCGCAGAAAACAGCCGAATACAAAAGAAAGAATACGAGCCAATGCACACGTTCAACTAACTTTATTCGGAAGAAACGCGGTTAAATACGACTACCACACCACAAAATCACACAACCCCCTACATTACACCACGCTTTTTGGACATGCCACAGGCGGTTACGTAGTTGAACGTTCACCATGGCTGTGGAAGTCACTGTGCATTCGTGTGCGCTGGTAGAGCCGGGCACCTATCGGCAAAAAATGTACAAGCGACTGCCCAGCCTGGTGCTCGGTCCTTGTGTGGGATTATACTCCGCTTCGAAAGCTCACCCGGCTTGTACAGGAAATCGTCCCTATGGAAGGGGATGGCTACAAAAATGCAGGAAATGTTTTTGAGGGTAAATTCTTGGAATTCTCCTTACACCATACCACGCTTCAGAGTACATTAGAGAGCTGCCAGCATTCCCATGCGGCATCCAGAATGCCCAACAGTACGCAAGTTCGTAAGGGTTGAAGAGATCGCCCAGGCCTGGTGGATCGCAACGATGCCGCAAACGCGGTGGGGATTGCCCTTACCGAAGACACAGACTATATTAGAGGGTAATAGAGACCATGATGGTGTTCCCAATCGCCTATTGCAGCCGATATTGCGTCAGCGTTCAGCGTAATTCACGGTCGTGGCGGCCGAGGGGGTGGTGCCGGGTTTTCACATTTAAGTGGAGCTAGTAGGCTTGAAGACAATTTGATGAAGTTAATTATGCTGAAGATAAAGCAAGCGGAGCTCACGCACTTTTTCGTGCAAAAAAGGTGCTGTGGTCGTTGCGCTAAGTGTCGTATTTTTTTGTTGCGCTTTGAAGAACAAATAGGGTAGCTACCGCTGGTCGCGATATCAGAAAGTTCTCAGTGATTTTAAGAAAAGCTTTAGGTGGGCATATTTTCTATTTCGAATTATCAATATACAGAACTATTTCACGATCCCCTTGAAGTTCGATATATCCAGAATCGCATGTGTACGCATGCGAACGCATGCGTAATAAAGGACCAACTCTGCAGTAGGCCTTCCATATTCGGAAAAAAAAACACAATTTACCAATGTAAACGCACCTCATCACTATAATGGTGTATATTTACATAGTGGCGAAAAGGAAACAAAAGCCGTCAAAAATGAAATAATCCAACGTCTTTCGCTACTCAGCCATATTTGGCTACAAAAAAGTGACTCTAGACAAGCTGAAGAAGAAGGCTACGCATAGTGGACGATTCTCCGAATGTTTACTTATTTTTTTGAATGGACGATTCTCCGAATTTTTACCTATTTTTTGTACGTCCTACAACTTTTAACGTAACACCGACATGTAAGGCTTTCCCCTTAAGACTCTCAATTCTCTGTTCAACGGATTTCATAAGCGGATCATGTGGGAAGGCGTAATACAAATCTTTTATGTCAACTGATTAAAAAAATGGCTGTTTTGTGAGGAAACACTGAACCTTTTAACCATTCATGGTTAGGAATTTAGAACAAGTATTCGATTTTTTAAAGCGCAGGGCCTCTCAGCTTTCTACCCCAGACGCACCCGCCCCGGTAGCTGTGGAGATTTTGCGCTGCTGCGACCAAAGACGCGGGTTCCATACCAACGGTGCTGACTGCTTTTCATAAAAAAGCGAAAACAGGAAACGCCTGCGTGTCGAGATTTCGACAATGTTAAATATCTTCAGGCAGCCAAAATTATTCCGGAGGCCTTCGCTATAGAACGCGACATAGCGCAAGTGTAGCTTCGGCTTATTAAGCCCTAACCTTTGGTTTTATTTTTGTTCAGGCATCTCCCCTACCTGACACGCAAAATTATGGAATCAAAAGCTATAGCTAATTTCGGTGATTTGCGTGCTTCAAAAGTGTTTGTGGCTCTGGGGTCGAAGGCGCTAGACTTCTTGAATCGCGGTGTCTACAGCGCCGTCCGGCACGGGTGCTATAGCTCAGCGCTAAATTCACGGAGATAGCCTGTTTGCTTCAGTTCCGCTAGTTTGTTGAAACTTGGAAGGGTTTTAGTCCGAAGATCTTGATTGATAATTTATTCACTGGCAGTCCTTTTTAATATCCATGAGTTGATTTTGGACACAGGTTTATTAGTACGCTCTGGGATATACCGGCAACTTGTATTGGCTCAGTGATTTTGTGCTTCGGTGCAACACTGTTAAATAACCAATTTAGCGAAAAGACGGCGTTTACTGTGGTGGTGGTAGTGGTGGTACCAGAAAGATGACTTATACCCGATAACGGGGATTGGCCAAGAACCTACGTCTGACACCAGCGAATTAGCTTCAAATCGGCTGCCGCGCGTACTACATACCCGCAGATGGGCATCGGTCAGCGCTTGCCAAAGTAATAAATTGCATATTGAGCCAAGAACGTTGAGTACAACTGCTGGCCTACGGCCACTGCAGTAGCAAAACTGCTCCGTGGCCTCCCATGTGCTGCAGCGCGTTTCAAAAAGACGTATGCGCGACCGCTACGCGCGCAAATATGTACCCTATCATCAAGGATTCTCAAACGTCTACATCTCCGACTGAGTTTAGTCGGTTTTTTGAAGAGGTGTATAAGCTGGCTATTTTTGATTTTGGCAAGTAATTTTGGCATAAATACTATGCTACAAATGTAGGCGAACTGCCGTTTCGCGAAGAAACGCAAGAAGGGAGTGGTGGGGGGGGGTCCCCATATCCACCGATGAAGGGCAGGTGGAAGCCTGTGCCTCAAAGGTGTCGTGTTCTGGCCGCTTGCAATGAAGGGCACGTCCACAGCAAGTGTTCTGTGTCCGCATCTTCGGCAGGAGCCGTGCAAAAGGGGCAGTTCTGGTCGAACGGGGCATGGTAGCGTGGTGGCCACTCCCGGATAAGAGCGGGAGAGCACTTAAGCGCCCGCTTTTGAGGTTCCGCTGCGCCGTAGGGAGGGGCCGCTATGCAGATGATTGCATGTGACGTGGCCCGCTCTGTGCGTTCGCTGATGCGGCGATCACTTCCTGAGACGGTGCAGGAATTCGGCGGAACCGAGAAGAGTGCAGTTCGCGCTGCGCACAAATTTTTCATTTCGCAGAGTCGCAATAATGAGGCATTTTTTGTTTTTGTATTTTTGGTGTTTCGAAAATTCTGCGTGACCAATTATCTCCATCTATAACGTTGGTACGATTAAATGTGCCACTTCCGGCAATTATGCAGCATAGTGGAAACAGAGCATTGCATTGTTGGCTCATTTTTGCTTTTTTGCGTTAGTATTTTCAACGTACTTTTCTTGGCATTTTTTATTCTTCATTTTTGGAGAAGATCTGAAGGATTGACAATTTTTATTTATTCAGTTCATTTTTTCAAATTTTGGTTTTCTACTTTTTGTATACGTTATGCTATTTTCTAGCATTCCGTTCGAACAATTAGCTCCACTTATGCTATTATAACAACTGGATGTTTTCCTCCCCCCAGTCATTCATTTTTGCGGAAAAGCACTTTACAAAATCCTGCCTAGGGGGGGGGGGGGGGGACGGCGTACTTTGCAAAGAATGGTACGCGTGAAAACACGCAAACCTACTCGCAGCGCGAGATTTGAAGGAGCACGCAGCGCCGTGGATTTTATTGCACAATGAGGGTTTCGCACTGCCAAATCACGGGAATGGCTTAGGCACGATCAGAATTTTGGTTTATGAGAGGCTTCTCCTGTGTACAAGTCTGAAGCTGTCACGTGTTTTTTTTTTTGTTGTTGTTGTTAAAGGAGAGAGAGGGCAACGTCTGGTGTTTTGCGGTTTCTGTACATTGACTATCCTCCGCCAAGTTCCAGCGGTACCGCCCTCGGAGAGCTGAAGGGAAAACCATATGGAATAAACGTTTCCTTGAATTACCTGCCACAAATGGGTTTTTCTTTCTTTGTAAAGCGAGGCAGCAGGGCGGTACACGATGGTATCAAAAACTTCTGGCAAATCTAAAAAAAACGAACAAGTGTCATCCCATGTTTCAAATGTCTTTCACAGTCGCAAATGTCTTTCACAGTCCCTACTTTGTTCTCGCGGACAAACTGTACCAAGCCTGCTGCTACAACCGTTCTGTCACAAAGCTTGACCCATAACAAAAAAAATTAACGCAAGTATCTTTTTTATGTACAATGATTTTCAGTATACGGATTTCATGTGGTATAAAGACAACCGATGTGTACTTTCTTCTATATTCAGGCGATCTCATATTTTAGACTCCGGGAGGTTCAATTGGTGACCAGCAAGACGGCCTCCAAAAAGCCATTAATACAAGCCACAGCTACTTCAAGCCCGTGGTTTTAGTTGTGCACCAGAGAAATCTGCCCTTCTTGTTCTACAAAAAGACGCGCAAGGCCGTAAACCACAACCACTCACATACTCAGAATTAAGCCTACTTGACACTCGCATTCTAACCACCCCTAAAACGCGCCTTCTTCGACACACTATACAAGCGGACGGCTCAGTCATTTCTACCACCCATCACTTATAAGGCACGCTTTTACAAATCACTGACTTCATGAGACGCATTGGTAATTGTCAACAAGAACTGAAAAAACTGCCTCGTGCGTATCATTCAAGCCCTGCTATCTTGCCGCATCACTTCGGAACCCCATATTTGGCTATCAAAAATACCGAAATTCAAAAACTCGACATAATCATCCGCCAAGCCTATAAATTTGCACTAGGGCGCACCTCGACAAACTCCAGTGCCACATTGGTTCAGATGAGAATTCAAAACACCTGTGATGAACTTCGTGTGGCCAATATTGTTAATTGAAGGTCATGTTGAATCATTTTAATTGAATCATGTTAGTTGAACCAGATGGAACCAGATGGATGGTCTTAAGCTCACACACACTGGCTGTCATCTCCTCCGCTGATCAGCTACCAACTTCCTGACCCCTACAACATCCGCCAAGGCATCCCCTTTGGAACTACGCACTTATATCTCTGTCGCCCGAATCCTCAAGAGTATGCTACCCGTTCATAACCAGGGTCGCCAACAAGCACCTATCCGAATGCTTCGCAAGATGCTTCGCGTTAAGCCCCGGGATAACCGGCACGTTTACGCAGCCAGATATTACACTATACCAGCCTTCGGCGTTGCCAGTGTAGACTACCAATGAACTGAACTGACGACTTCCGCAGCAGTAAACGGTAAATGCTCCATGTGCACAATTGCAGAAGAAATCGCAAGAGCCCATGCAGCAGCTGCAGATCAAGACTTTAACCCCATTGTTACGGATTCTCAAGGTACCTGTCGCCATTACGCCGCCGGTCACATTACGTCCTTAGCCCTCCCCATACTACAATTCAGCCCTAAGCCCCTTGACTCTACATTCTCTCGGCCCCGGGACATTAGTCTCTGGAGGGGAATGAGACGGGTCGTGCTGCTGCCCGCACGCACATCTACCAGGCGATCGCCTCCAACACCCCGGGGTCACACTCCGACGAATATCATTCTGTCGCTCAAAAATACAAAGATATCCTCGAACACCACCACCTCGAAAGCGGCACCTTACCCTTGCTCCACGACAAGTTGAGTAAGGAATAATCCAACACCTACCGCTGCCTTCAAACCAACACCTACCCACGTGGCACCCACCTCCACGCCATCCGCCCCTTCTCCTACTTCGCCATCTGCAAGTACATCCCCAACATTGCAAACTCTACCGCATGATCTGGGGCGGTTCCACGCTCCTTCCTTCATCCCCATACCAAGGTAAATATAACTGGTAGCGAAGCTTCCATAGAAGCCCATACGTTCAAAAAATGGCGGCTCTTTAGCTGCTCATGGGGCTTAGCGCCATCTGTGTGAGGAGGGAACACTTCCGGCGGAACAAAAAATAACAGGATGTGACGCAAGAATCCGGTCAGAAAGTGACGTCCTTGTCGGTGGCATTAGCGGGAAAATTTGACTTCAAATAGCCTTAGCAGGCCTCTGATCGCTGAGGGCTCATGTCATTGCTATCTGACGCAAGTTGGCGAGCCCTTGGCGTGTGTGCTTCAAGTCAACGCCAGCTTATAGTCCTGACTGGAGAATCGTACTTTAGCATACTGTCGTATCATTCGCCTCGCTGTTTATAAAAACATCTTGCATCTTCTCTGAACCTTTATTCTTTATTCATGCCTTCCGCTGCTGTAATAAAGCAATCAGTTGCTTATTTTGATTGCAGTGGGTGGGCAAACGTACCCCCCCCCCCCCAGACCAGAATTTTTTTTCTACCTTGGGATACGAGCCCAAAATGACACTTGACCACTCTCCCCGACCCCCCTTTCTTATAAAAAACGTGCCCACGTCCCTTAGCCCCGATACCAATTTCTACCAACGCCACTGCTAAGTTTAATTGCGTCGCACATACGCAGGTTGCGTGCGTGCCTTAAGTATAGATCAAGGTTATATAATGCTTGCTCAGTTTGTGTACTTCTGTTCTAAGAGAAGAAATAATGCGTAGTCATGCTATAATCAAGACATTTGAATTTATTCCAGGATAAACATAAAACAATTTACCACACTGCACAAAAATCAGCACGTATACAATAAGTACAAAATGTTCGTGGGCACTATATGCATTATGATTTTTCTTACGCGCCGAAAAATTGACTTTACCCGTAACACATAGCATTATGAGCAATGAAAGCGTCAACAGCAGAACTACTTCATAACACGAGAAAAGAACTAGGCACTGCATCTTGACGCAGAAAACCGGGCCGCAGGAATGCCGATTCACGAAAGTGCAGCGAGCACACTGCAGCTGCACCGGCGTCTTATCAAGTAGACATGGGTTCTACAGACGTTTACTCAGCATCACGCCTGCAATTTCCTGGTTGCATTATTAGGCAAGTGTCGCAATAGATAAGTAAAAAGAGGAAAAAGGGATCAATTCAAACGAAAGCGACGGCACTATGTAAATGCACATAGCAGGAAAGATATGGCAGCAGCGCAGCACGGAGCAGCACAACACAGTACTGCGATGGAAATAATGCCTGCGCATACAAGTGCGGGAAGCTTACTACAAGCGTTGTAATGCAAGAGAGAATACACTGAGATAGACAATTAAACTGACTCGTTTAAATTCGAGTGGTACTACGCTGAGAAGTCCTAGAAAAATTGTCACCACTTGCTCCGAGCCAGCCTGAGGTGAAATCAAGAGATAACTGTGACATAAAAAGGTTTAGGGCCCATTTTTTTTCGAGCACCACCACGTCCCCTTACACAGCCCCCGTGCACGTATTAACATCACTATAATTTCGCGTTACCTGTGGAAATGAGAGAAAAATGGGTGCAGTAAAACGCCAGGCGTACGGGAGTTGCTGTTGCAACCTTTTGCAGCACATAGTTTCCGTAGGTACCGAGGAAAGCGCTCCGCTCCAACCGTTGGCAGCATCGTCCCGTAGTTCACCATGCTCGCCGGGCACGGTACTAAACGTGTTCACCGACGATACAACGCACCTCGCAAGTCCACGCACAGCAAAAATTAAGAGCACAAACCAAATTAACAAGGAAGAACGAATGCAAATGCGCACCACCAAAACACGCGAGGGCGTTTTCCCCAGCAGACGAACTTTAGGAGCGCCTTTCCGAACACTACAAGGACTGCATGTGCCATTCTTCAAAGGGCGCTACAAAAAAGGTTTTTGAGAATGAACCGCATTTTCATAAATTATTTACACACTGGGCCTAAAGTAAATAGGATTCAGAAATAAATATCGTTCGTAAATATAATGTTGTTTTGTGTAGAACAAAACTAGGTTTTTTGTTACTAGTGTTTGTTCCCTCCTCACCTAGTCACGCTTCAATCGCCACTCCCCATAAGCCCCCATGCTGATGTCGCTGGCAATAGGTTCTGAACCGCTTTTCGCCCGAAGCTTCGCTACCATTTATATTTACCTTGCCCATACCCTCCTGCAGCCGTTAGCAGCGCGCAAGCTTGATAGCCACGCTGGCCCTTGGCGATAAACTAGGTAAGGTCGAAAGGGCCCGCCAGGCAGCGACCGTCTGCAGACTTCTTGACTGAAAAGACCTTACTACCCCGAATTTCATTACTATAGAAAAGATAAAAATAAATCTTATTCCTCCTCCGCCCGAACCGTCAGCGTTATAATTAGACGTAATTACCTGACACCATCAACGCATGTGTAAATTGCTGCGTTGATGCATGTTTGCTGGCGAAAATGTTGTACTACCCTCCTATAGGTCAGATGCATCGGACCATGGATATCTGACTGACGGTTACCTGAGCAAGATATACAGTAAAGCCCGCTTATATCGAACACGGATATATCGAATTATTGCGTATATAACCCTTGTATAATTCTGGGGAAAATTACATGCAATTAACACTTTTTATATCGAACGCGATTCTGCTCACAATGGATATATCGAACTCTCCCGCGCGGTATTTTTGACTCTCCTTAGGCATGCGGCACGCTTTTCAGCAATACATTGGCGCGCAGCGGTGGCGGGGGTGTCGCTTGCGACTCCCTCGCGAGCTCGCGCGCGTCCAAATTGGCTGTAACATAGTGGACCAGCTCCACGCATGCATACCGTTGGAGCCGAAAGCGCCACATTGGGCGCTGCGGGCTGCGGTGTCACCGAACTTCAAGTCCGCGCAACTCGCTGCCCGCGCTTGCTCGGTTCGCTGGGTTCGCCGTTATTGGCTTGTAGCCATGCTTGTCTCCGCTCTGTCGAAGACGCCTAGGACTCCGTACTGCTTCCGAGCATGAGCGAAGAGGTCGCTGCCGTGGCCCTGCTACGGCGATACTGCAGTGCCATTGAGGACAGCGGTCTTGTGCTCGACGACAGTTTAGATACCGTGGAGCAAGCAGTCACCAGCAACTCGTTGTGCTCCAAGAAGCAGGCTACACTCGCGCAGTTCTTCCGCCCCAATAAATAATGTTTTCTTTCTGATAAAGTGTCTTATCAACAGTGAACTGCATGGTGATAAGAGCTCAGCGTTAGCTCGTGACTCCGTCGGCAAGATTGTTCTCATATACGTTTTTTTTGCTTCACTTTCTATATCGAATTTTTGCTATATCGAACTACTTTACAATCCTGGCACTGTTCGATATAAGCGGGCTTTACTGTAACACTTTGGACCTTTCACACATGACTCAACAGTTGCTTAACTAATGCGGCCCCGGGTCACCACTTGATAGGTACCACGTTTCCTTGATGTTGTTTGTGTACTTACAAAATTCTACTCCACAGTTGTTGAATCAAAGTTTATTTCAGCCATGGTTCGAATATTGTGGCCTCTGTGGCAAAAAGCTGTAACAACAGCTTGACGAGCCCAGAATGCCGAGATACTTTAGCACACAAGAGCGCATGACCGTACTTTGAACTTCTCCAAAATAGTGAAAAAAATTCTGTTCCGGCAGCAACATCATATAAATAATTATCATATATAGAAAAGCGATCGACACTAAATACAAATAAAAAAATGCAATATAGCCAGTATATGTACAACGAGATATATGCAACTGAATTACAATAACATACTGGGAATTATCACACTCACCCTTGCCAGCTTTTGTCGCCGTGAGCTTCTCAATAATTGGGGAGTATTCCTGCCAATGGCCTAGGACTACTAAGCGTTTACACAGATTTCAGGGCATATTTTTTAACACTGAAGCTGTTCAGCCAATCCTAATTTTTCGTGTCCGCAGTTAAAAACACCAATAAATTGCCAAGCGCGCCCACGTGAGCGCGGGCCTCGCAGCGACAGCCAAGCCGTTCTAAAACGAAAAAAAGGCCTAGCACTCGGGCGTGCGCGCCTCGCGACGACCGCCCGGCCCCCCTGCGCACGTTTCCAAGCCAAGCATACCCCCGTAGGGAGGTTGGCCAAGATTGCGGCAACCTCCCGCCCGTTAGAAAACCAAGAAAATGTGGAGCGCTAGGGTGCGCTTGCCTCGCGGCGACCACCCAGAACACCCGAGGCAAGTTTGCCACGCGAACCATGCCCACTTACGAATATTATGTAAGATTGGCCAAAAATTCCAGTGCTCACCGTAATCGTGGTCACACTTTCTCAGAAAGAGAAAGTCTCCAGTGTTCGCCTTAATCGTGGCAACACTTGCTAGGAACGAGAAAGACACGCCAAAGCGTAGAACCTCTAAGATCATGTCCAATGATTATCACTTTCAAAAAAATAAAAGAAGCTCACACTTGTAGTAACAATGATGGAATAAAGCTAGTTGCGGCAGCGAAGAACAAGCAAACTGGCTATAATCGTGGACTTAAACCGTCGTGATAGTCGTGAAGGTTGTGTACAGCTTTGTTACCTTCACGTCTTACGCTTTAGTGTTAGCTTCCGTCTTTTTTTGCTAATTTTAATGATGAGGCTCTCATCCATGATTAGCAAACACTAACGGCGGTCACCACTACATTTAAATACGGATATGGTGCTGATCGTTTTTGTTGGAACGAAACCCAAAGGTGTTCAAGACGTTCTGGCGAAGTAAAGTGCTGAGGTAAAAGCAACAAGAAAAATGAGAGGCGATTGATTCCTTTTTATCTGACGACACCATGGTTTCTTTCTGACGTCGGGAAGACAGAGTCCTGTTTATGACACGGAAGGTGCGTAGATAGATAATTTTGCTGTGTCCACTCGTATTGGACTCTTGAACCGTCGGACCCTCTGCACAAAATATATGTCATCAATTCCGTTGGCTACTCAGCACTATCTCAGCGATGAAGATTCAGAACGAGGCACTTTAGTGTCTTGCTGGAGGTCGCAACTGATGTATCAAGCTTCGAAAACGCAAATGGTGGGTGCAAGCTCCGTTTCTTCGTCGGCGCGGGCATCCTCCCTTGATTGGCCACTTTTGACGGCGAGGAAGTTCTGGAATGCTCTCAACGCACGAACCAGGGCATCACGTGGGCTCCACGGCAAAGGAAATATGCGGATCATGAGCCGTGTACTCGATTTAGAGTTTGTGTTTTCGTCAACTACCGACTGGAGCTGGTTGAAAACAGTTGGGACGGCTTCTATAATGTCCAGGTTAGCGTAGGCTAGATTGGGGAACCGGCAGAGCACTTCAAGCGTCAAACTGGCACTACGTAAGCCAGACAGAGAGATGCTGCGAAGGTTAGTGCAAACCGACAGCGCTTCCAGTGGGGAGTCTTCTATCCTGTAGACACTGAAAATGACTTTGCGGAGCGCAAGACAGTTTTCGATTAAAATTTTCATTTGCCCTTTGTCTATCCTTAGCTCTCGGGCGTCAAAGGACTCCAGAGACGTTAGAGTAGGAATATCGGGATGGAACCAGCCTTGGTCGCAACAGGCCCTCACTTTCAGGGCGCGGAGTTTACGCAACCCTTGAAGAGCCTGGGCGGCGCAGATATGGTTTTTGTTCCACATAAGTTTTATCTCGAGAGACTGCAGGTTCGGGCAGCTGGTAGCTATATGAAGGAGGCCATTCGTGTTGAGCACGGTCACTGACAGACTCGTAAGGTGTTGGAGTCGACCCAAAACGTTCCAGGTGCCATCATTCAGAATGGAAGTGGAACACAGCTCCAGCTTTTCTAGCGCGGGGCAACTTACGCAAATTTGCTCCAGAACTTTTTCGGGAACTCTAATATAAGACGAAAGAAGCAGCGACTTCAAGTCTGACAACTGCTGTAGCACTGTGACACCCTTTGTCGTCAGTGCGTCCTCACCTCGGAGAACAATGGATGCAAGAGATCGGCAGCGGCACAGAAGTCTTGGCATTGCTGGATTCAGGAGCATTGCGCCCGTGATTGTCAGCTCCTCCAGATGCTCCAATGTGATTGACGCTGTAGCAAGCGCTTCCAGGTCGATGTCGTCGCCGGATATGTCGAGCTTCCTCATGAGTGTTGCGCGGTTAAAGACCTCTAACCACAGTTCCGGGCAAGTGCTTAAGCTTGAGTCAATTATTACCTCAGTCCAAAGGAAGGGGTCGAGCGCAATTCGCTTCATCCCAGCCGATACTTGTGCGAGAGCGAGCAGTGATCGCTGAGGAAGATAAGAGAATATCTTCAGAACCAGCTCCGTTGGCAGCTCTTTGAGTTCCATCGCGAAATATGCTTTTTCTTTCTTTGGCACACGCCCGCACGGGGGACTGCGAGGCAAAGGTTAATACACTGAATTCAGGTATCAACAATGTCTTCTGTTGCATAAACGTTCTTATTAGGGCATAAGAAAAATTGGCGTCCGTTGCTGGTACCGGGTAGCCGCGATAGTGAAAGCAGCATAAATCTCGTCATTTAGTTCATGGATAACGGGAGGAGTGCTAATGATGTTGATTGTTGGATGTTTATGACGCAAGGCCAACTAGGGAAAAGAGCGCCAAAACAGTGGTTAGGTATGAAGGATGTAATCGTAAGCTCTAAAATCGTTCAACAAAAACAAAAGTAAGATCAGTAAGACAGAGAATGGCTGGTGTAAAAGGCCAGCCTGGTATGGTGCGTGGCATAAAATAAGGTTTTAAAAAACTACGCGTGATAGGAAATAAGGTGTAAAAACTTGGTGTCCCTAACAAACTTAAAGGTGCGTTGTAGAGGAATCTTGGGATCATCCGCTAAAACAATGCTGGGTGTAGTGGAATGTGTTGTTTGTAGAGGTCGGCGAAGTGCTCATGTTGTGTTGTGTGGAGTCGGTATAAATGACAGACTTAGGAATGTATGTTCAATTATATGATTTGCAGCAAGAAAAATGGCATACGCGTGCGCCGTAAAGATACTGGTGTTTATATTCATGGTTATACTTGCAGTAAAATTGGGACTGTGCGCAGTACAGGATACGGTAAAGACGTTTTGGACGCATCGCTGTAAAACTCTGCGAAGCGATATGTATCATGTAAAAACAAGAAGTGCTGCAGAATTTGCTTTTTGGAACTCCATATTCTTTCTCAATTTTTACAAATGACAAGTCCCATAGCACAGGGGAAACTTGCCATAAGGGTCAAAGCATGCTACAGGACGTTTTACAGGTATCTTGAAAGGGGGCAGTCGGTTTAGGCACCTGCTCTTTGACTCTGAGTGAGAATGGCGCAGAAATGGTTGGGCGATTTGAAAAGACCGGGCATGTGGAGGTATCATTAAAAATGTGTTGAAAAGGATGGTTATCCAAGGATAAAATTTTAAAAGCGTATAACAAGTCAACATAAGCTTGCTGGTGTGATAAGCACCATTTGTCACACTCTGCGTAAAGACTCTGGACATAGCTAAGACGGAATGCGCCACACGAAAGGCGAAGCCCCATGGGCCGTCCTGGGTCGAGCACTTTGAGTGCTGTTTTTATTGCTTACCCATAGACGACAGTCCCAGAGTCCAAGCGAGATCCAACCAAACTGGAAAAAAACACACAAGAAAGTTGTTTGTCCGCACCATAGGAATGCTGTGACAGGATTTTAAGAATGGTGATTGTTTTCAGACATTTATGTTTGAGCAATTTGATGTGGGGAATGGGGGGAGGAGTGGGGAAGAATGTGGGGAATATGTTAAATAGGCTCGATACAGACTCAAAGGGAATGAGCATCTTGGCGAAAGTTGCGGTCTGTAGTTATGACACACATTTTTGCGAAGTTGCATTCACTGGTGCTGAAGGTGGTCAGCGCGGCTGGACCGACCCGCACGTTGTGCGGGCTTGCCGCGGCTGGCGCTGCGTTTGCCCGGCAAACTGGTCTGTCCTGAGCCTATACCGACGCCAGTACTTAAGACACTGATTGTCACTGCCGTTGATTGCACTAACCATCCAGTTCTCAGAACGACGTCCAGATGTAAGGTCCCGAACCCCCAGCTTCGTAGTGTAGCCATTAGATGGACTCTACTCACTGTAACCGAAATCACTTTGGAGACCGGGGAACGCAGCGTATTTCTAAGTGATGGCCTTCAAGCAGTCCGCGCTTGCGGTTAGTCGTACCTCTATGCTGGCCCACGATGTTCACCCACTGGCAGCACAAATTTGACACGAGATTCATGTTGAACGGGTTCCGCGTGACCAAATGACAGTCCATTTCAATTGCAATTCACACGTAGCAAACCGGCTAGCAGCATCCGTTCCATCTCCAAGTGTCCCGTTCGACCTGGATGATGCCACTCTTCTACTGACGAGAAAGGAGCACCTCCGGCGCTGCACACGTGCTCTCACCACCATGTGCTTTCACCCTTCCCCGGGTCTTACCTTTGCCAAGAGGTTGCGCTTTGGAGGATTCGGGTGTAGGTGGCCTTAACTCCGCCGTGACCCGCCAATAGCCTCACTATCAACACTCGTTTATTAACCTAGGTTGCCCAGTTTGCTGACATTCCCCACCTGTGGTCGTGCCTCGCCTTGCGTCTGACGAGGATGCGGCAACTTGCGATCACGGCACTCCGCGTAGACGACGCCACCACATACACCGCGTGCAAACATGGGCCTCATCACCATTCTATCCTGGTCTTCTACCGCGAAGCGAAAATTCTCATGTTCGTTTATTCAACTGTAGTCATCGTCTAATACCCCTTCATCTATGCCCCGTTGCAGAATAAACGCTACAAAAAAGAGACTACCTCCCCGACCAGCCCCAAAAGGCGCTTCTCTCTCTTTTAGATGCGACTGCATCTCATTCACTCGCCTTGTCCCTCCATACGGCGTTGTTGTTGTCCGTCCACACCCCTCCCGCATTCTCCTCGCCGCGCGAGCTGCGCTCTCCGCTGCTCACCCCCTCTCCTCTCCGATAGCGAACTGTCTCGCGAGGGGCATTGGATTAGATTCGATTCGATTGGCTTGGATTGGCTTGGCTTGGATTGGATTGGATTGGATTTGGATTGGATTGGATTAAAGTGGATTGTGTTTGATTGTGTTGCGTCATAGCCGCGGCGGGGGTTCTCGGCACGTTTCACGCGATGGGAGAATCAACCTAACGGAAACAACAACGGAACCCCCTATCTATCGCATCTACACAGGGGTTCCCGCGAGGGGAGGTGGGAGTTTTTTGTACACCATCTCCACATTGCCGTGCTGGACAAGGACTAATTCCTAACGCGGCATTTCTAGCAGAAGGCTCCAAAAGGGCTGGAGCAGTGTGGTGCTGAAATGCAAACATCGCCAGAATTCGGCTGACAAACTTGTTCGACTTATGCGTATTCGAGTTCTTCATCACCTTTCACTACGGCACCTCCGCCTCCAGTACCCTCCACCACATCCCGAACTCACCCTAGACGCAGCTCACTGCTTGCACACCCTCCAGACCCACACCTTCCCCCACCGCACTCAGCTAATTCCCACCCATCCACACCTTTTTCACTCCCCAACATGCCTTGCGTGCGGGGCCCTCGAGATGCACCATTATTCTTTTTGCGAGTGCCCAGCAGACCCCTTTCCCCCTTTCCTTCCCCCTCCCTCTGGAGCAGGCGCTGCGCGAACCGGAGACATCGAGTCAAGACTTGGTGACCACCCAGGCCCTGGCGGTCGCGGCGGTCCTCTGGACCGCCTCTTCCGCCCCCTCACCTGATCCCTGAGTACCCATAACGTTGTTTCTCTCCCTCTCTCTCTCGCCGTGCTCAGTGCATGCACTCACGTGATTCCGTATCGGCGTCCCTGCGGTATTCTCTCTGCAACAAGACACAAGTTTGGGCAAGCCAGGAATGTCACCCGCCACCCGCCGCGTTGGAGTCAACACTAACGCATGTCATGGGGTCGTCGTTTAACTACCCCCGCATCGGCATAGACGTCAACAACGCACCTACCCTTTATAAAAGCCGGGCATCATCGACAACAGTTCAGTTGGCATGGGAACGTCACTAGAATGCGGCTAGCGAATTCGCTCAACTTCTGCAAATTTTAGGTTAGTTACTCATCTTCAAAACACTCAGATGACTTTTTTTGGTTGTATTTTCATGCCCACATGCTGCTCATAGAAAATGTGCACGGGTGGAGGGGCGTGATAAAGTGTTGATGTGATATGTGTTGATGTGATATGCCCTCCTAAAACACCCAGCAACTCGCAGACCTTTACAAAAACGGACATTGTTTCGGCAAGTGGGACGCCGAAGTACAGCGCGCCTGCTGAATGTTATGACCGCTTGTTGTCACCCTAGTTTGCAAGTGAGCCGGCCTGGCAGCGTGCCGAAAATTCAGATGTCTCTGAAGTTCGCAACGGGTCTCGCTATAGTGTGGAGACGGTTCGATTTGAGTGGGTTACCAAGGGCCGTGCAACAACTATCGCCGTGCTTTACTTTGTGCATGGTCAAAATAAATACTATCGTGACCATCATGAACAGCCGCAGTCTAGTATTCTTAGGATCAATTTTTCCTGTTTTCTTTCACAGCATTCCTCCAACACTTCTCTAGTACTGGGAATCCCTAAAGACAAGTGACTAACAATATACTTATAAGGAAATTTCCACAGGTGTAAGATAGTTACGGAAGTGAACTCCTTCATTTGGCACAAAAACGCGAAGGATCCTCCCAGATGTGGCCAAGTGCAAGTAGGGAGACGAACCGATGACAAAGCAGCCAGTCCGTGGGGAACTCGGTTGGGTTGCCTTAGCCACCACCTGCCTGGTCGCCCTTGGCGGTGGTATTCCCATGACTCAGCAAATGCCCGCCTTGTCCTAAATCTTGCCGTCGGCAGCCTGAGGACTCACTCCAGCAAACACCTGTGGAGGCCGACCCGAAGGCTCACCCAGAGACGTTGCCCATGTAGCTCGTGGCTCACATAAAGCCGTTCGTGGCTCACATCAAGCCGCACAAGAAGCTGTGGGGCTTGACGGGAGCCACGAGCCGATCTTCTTGAGTCCGGTGCTCAAGTTTGATACGTGGACTGTGTCGAGGACGGGACCCCGTGGTGTGGCGAGGACGAAGAAAAGTGGCTGCCGCTCGAGTGTGAGCCGTCCCTGTACTGAATCTTTCATGCTGCCCACTCGATCCACTGCAGCAGCTGGAGCTGACGTATGAAGAACCGCGATCGCAGCTGCCGCCACCGTAGCATGGCAATGCTATACCGAGAAAGTAGGCGCTAAGCAGTGACAGCGGGCTAGACGTGTTATGGATGTTGATCCGCTCTTCGGGCTCGTCCCCGATGCCTGCCATGAGGCACTCCTATTCGTTGGGAAGGGGAAAGGGTGAAGTGTTGGAGTGCTGCGGCCTATTGTGGCTCGTCCGGGAAATCTCCACCGGCTGCTTCTCGTTGGAGAAAACCTCTAGTGTAGAACTGCCTCGCCAACACTCTGCAGAAAGCTGCTCGCTCTGGAAGTCTTCCAGAGTCATGTCGAACAGGTCCAGCCAGAAGAACGAGCTGTCGCGCGTCAAGTGCTCAGTCGTGGTGGTGGTGGACTCGATACGCGAGTCGTCGCCGTACATCGCCACCCAGAAACCGCATTCACGCGGTGAACAAGACCGCAGTGCTACGCGCAGAAATACCCTTACAAATTGAGAGGCATCCCTCTCAGCGTATGGCGTGAGGTTTCTGCTGCAGGTCCCGGTGCTGTGGCAGGTCTCTAAAGGTCGACACGAGCTCCATGTCCTCGAAGGCCACAGGGTGTTATGAGGCCACGATGGGTTAAAAAGATGTATGAACAGTATTTACACTATTTACAAGAGAAACGGCTGGGCCGGCTGTAGCCTACAGAACAAATACGCAAGCTTCGTCTTCTTCCATCAGAACCCTTCATTCTCTTCAACCTGTGCCAAGGCCGGCATAAACACATTACCGGTCCCTTGACTTTTCGGATGCCCCATTGCAATATCTTTCGTGTCTCTCATGGGCGATTTTTAATAGTAGAGCTGTTTAGGCGCTTTGTTGCGCAGTCCTTACTCCGAAATAATACCAAGAAAATGCCGACCGCACGTGAGCGTGCGTCTTGTGATGTTTGTTGCAACACAGCAGGGATCCACGTCGGGAATTGGCTTGGAATCGCGCGCAAGGAGGGCTAATTCCCTCTCTACACAAAACTGTAAATTATAACTTTCAGCACTTGAATGAAAAAAAGAGCATGTAATCACAAGCGCGAATTGCTTCCGCCGTCAGAACACCGAAATGCAAGCGCCATATGTCGTCTTCTCCTGACCTGACATGCCATACTAATAATGCCGACACTTCGGTAGTTGGTACCGACGCCAAGCGGGTCTTTAAACTGCGGCCGGCTCGGCCTGCTCAGCTGTGTTGGTATGACGGCGGTAGAACTCTCTCCGATGCTGTGACGCTCATACGGAGATCCCCGGAGGAACAAGTAGTGCAGACCTTAAAATTCTAATAAATTCCGTTTCTGGTTGCGAGTGGTTACTCTCGCTTTGACTTTTAGTTTTCTTCTCTGTTATGTATGTAACCAAAACTCTTTCCAACCCGTCTAAATTATATTTTCTAAGCAGCCTCGGAATTAAATAAGAATTCTATTTTCACTGTCTTCTGTTGATTGGCCGATCTCCTGATTGGGTATGTGCCATACCTAAAGGCGCAACAACAGTAACAAAAAAACAACAACTACTACAAATGCGCGTGAGCATTCGACGAAGACTTTGCCACAGCGCGGAACATGACGTATACGAAGACTGAAGTTGGCACTGTACAAATAAAGTACTTATATACGTGACTTTGCGTATGATTCGATTTTCTGCTGATGAGCCCCATATATATACACAGGGTAAATGGTTCTCAGTGGCTTATATGCCGCTAGTCCAGTTTAGCTTATATAGTGAGACGAAAACAGCTGTACTGTGACATCACGGTTGGCACCGTTATGCAAGCTGGCTTAGTTTTATTACCCAGGTGATCCTGCAGTTGTCAGGAGTCCGCATTTCCTAGTCTTGCCCACAATAACTTCTTTCTGTCAATGCTGGCTAAGATATATTTCACCCGAGTTAGTTCGCTAACCCAAGACACCTGTTTTTTTATTGTGCGTAACTCCTACCATCTCTCTCTCTCCATGGCTCGTTGAGATGAGATAAATTTTGTTCCGAGGTGTTTAGTGCGAGCACCCCAAGGGCGCAGTGAGTGTCAGCGTGTAGTTTTATAGGCGGAGATAGTCCACTGTGTAACACTTCATAGGTCTTGAACGTAAGCCGGCAATAATTTCATACCTGATACGTTATCCGTGATTTACATGAGCACCGCCAACTTGTCCGAGATAGCTTCAGTCATCCTTTCTTCCAATACCTGATACCTGGCTTTAAAGTGAAGTCGCTCTTGGTATCGTACAGTATTTCGTATTATATCTGTATTTTACCTTACTACAAATCTTTGCGAGTCCACTTTATAAAGAAACATTCGCTCGCCTTTTTTCAAATCAGGTGATAGTGCAATGGGACGATGTCGCACAAAAATCTCAAGTGAGCCAGACATCCATCAATCCCCCTTCTAGACAGGATGCTACTTCTGAGTGGGGGTGTCTCCTTGTCCGACGCCTTTCCCACTGTTTTGAGGATGAATTATCGCGCCCTTACATTTCAGGAAAATATTCGCCAAGAGCCACAAAGCAGCTCTCTCCTATTTCTCATTCGGGATGTTTTTTCCCAGTTTGAGGGGGTATGATTGGAAAAAAAAGGCCCATCTCCCCGCGAGGGGGACTCGAGTAAATGCGTCGCATAGGGGTTGGGTGTATTGCGTTAACGTTTAGTGTTTGGGGAGTTGGTGGTAGTGAATGCGTTGTATCAGCAGCTTCTTGACGTAGTTTGAATGAGTCAAGGATATAAGGCGCGTTCGTAGCCTTTGATTCTGTGTCGGTTTTGTGGCGCAGTGGGAAGAGCACCATGTACCTCGCGTTCCGCCCACAGGTAGTGAATGGGTTGTATCAGCAGCTTCTTGACGTAGTTTGAAGGAGTCAAGGATAGAAGTCGCGTTCGTAGCCTTTCATTCTGTGTCGGCTTTGTGGCGCAGTGGGTAGAGCACCATGTACCTTGCGTTCCGCCCGCAGGGTCATGGGATCGAAACCAGGCGCCGGTATGTATTATTTTTTATATAGGGTAGGGGGAGGGTTGCGGACCTGTTGTTGAGAGCGGGGAGGGTAGCGTGATGCGGGAGAGGAGGAGTGAGGGAGAGGGCGCACCTGCGCGCTGAGCTGTTGCGGACGGACGGCGGACGCTACATGTGAGTTAAAGAAATGCTGTGCATTTAAAAAGACCGCCAAAATAGTCAGGTTGGAATTAAGAGGGAAGAACAAATCAAACTGGACGACCACCTATCTCCTACCCTCAAACGCCCTCTCTTCCTGGCACTGACCAGAAAACGCGAGTTCAAGTGGCAGTTTGTGCGATCTAACTTCTATCTCCTGTCTGGACCACCCATGTATATACCCTTCTCCTTCTGGCGAGGGATGCATCTCCAAAACATTAACCAGCCGTTACGGGACCTCCATTCCTTACGCTCGTAACATAGCATCACCCCTTCCCCACCTGTCTGTCCACGATGACCACTGTTGGGCGATTTCCTAAAAGTCGCGTCTCAACGCCCTAGTACTGACATACTAGACTTGAAACCAGCACTCATAATTTTTATTCTGTTGGCCTTTGTTTGCGATGCAATTTCACCTGTCGTCCATGCGAGTCCCAGAGAGACTGCAAGCACACACTCGGGAAACTAGCTCCTGTCCCCAAGTACTAAATCACAATCCAGTATTCTTGCACAGAACCGCTTCTGCTGACGAACCCAAACAAGCCGCCCGGCTTCTTTGTAGAAGGTAAAAACAGACACCCATCTTACTCGTGCGACTATACCGCCACGGCCACAGTTGCTGTAAAAAAAAAAAAATCTCGTGCGCCCTGTGGCTCCCTTGCCCTTGTCATACATGACTTCAATCTCTTTCTCCTCAATCACACCATCTCACATAAAGAAACGAGCCCAGAATTACTAGAAATACTGCCCTGCATCTCTAGTGGACACAATTGACGTCTGGTGGGGCTTCGACAAAGAAAACCTTCGGCTACAGAAATTGTGAGAACAGCGCCAAAACCGGATCTCCCCCTCAATAATTGGGATGTTCTCCGAAAGTTCGTAACCTTCCACCGTCTGGATCTTCATCGAACACTGGATTGATGAACTCAATGAGACTGCGCCGGCAACACTGAAAAGGTTGAAGTTCTCCCCCTCGATCTCTGGAGAAACAGGACAGCGGAATTTTGAGCATTTCGGACGACATAACCCTCTGCACAAACTTCAAATAGCGGATTTGAAGTCTCTCAACACACATTTTATACCGCGAGGTCACCCTGGTGGCCAGGGCAATGGCCTCCTCCCCCTGAATTTACGTTCGGGATGTGATAGCCGTGTTGAAACGGGTTAAATCGCCCTTTTGATTAGTTAAAGCAAAGGTAATGGCGTCGTGATTGTCGTAATTGGCATCATCCACATTGATCGCATCCTGGGATATTTGGAATGGTTTCCATGTGGACTTTCCTCGCGCATCTGTGCTCCGCGCTGTACACAGGTGCGTGTTTCTCAGCAGCAGCGGGGCATAAAATCGCGTCCTGACCTCGGTTGGAAATTAACAAGCGACGGACGTAGGTCATGACAACTCGCGGTTTTGTCAGACGAGGTCTTGCCCACAGGAAGGCATATCGCATATTCAGTGGTAAACTGTACACTCCCGCATAACTTCTGGGTGTTTTCTTCATTCTTGAGGAAACCGGGTCCCTCGAACTTTTACTCAGTTGTAGGTCAAATATGCAGCACATCATCAATATAGACATCTCCATGGCACCATGGATGCAGCCGAATTGCGATGTAAAGCCAACGGAAGTGGCGAAGGCTCAAACCAGTATCAAATGCACTGCAAGAACTTTCTCGGGCATGTCCAATACAAACATTAGAGAGGCTGATCAGGTTCCGGGGCAAGAAGCATATCCCAAATTTATTACGCTTAAAAAGTGGACAAGAATTGTATACGTGACCGGTTGTGCATCGCGTAATTCGCGGTAATTGGAGCTATAAAAATGTCCGCTTCTTGCTCGAAGCTTGGTAGCATGCTCCCCAAATCCTCCTGCCTCCCGCACTCGTTTGAATAGAGTGCCACACATCACGCGCACATTTCAACTCAGCCTCCGCACAGCAGTGCATCACTCGCATGCTCTTCGAGGTCGCTGGGCCTGCAGTGTTTTCTTTCACTTTATTTCCATCCCTTTTTCGATCCCAGTGATGAACTGGCATAATCAAACGGAAAATCATCCACGCCACATATCATCGCATTAGCCGATTGTGCGCCGCATTCCAGTCAGCAAAAATGGTTTCATCTAAAAGTGACGTCGTCTGAAAGTGTCGCGTAATCACTGCAGTATAGTCTTTTTTGTTCCCGCGAAGGAGCAGGTCGCAAAATTGCGCACGGTGTGTTCTTCCCAGTGCCTGTGGCCAGAGGCACGAAGCTAGTTGGCCGAGGGCTCGGTGTCCGGCTGAGTCGCCGCGCGCAGGAAGGATGCTCGCTCGTAGTACTTGTCGTAGATGCGCCGGATGGTGAGTATCTCGTCGACGAGCGCCTGCGTCACCATCTGCACGAAGGCCAGCAGGATGACGAAGACGAGGCAGACGCCCGTGATTATGGTGACGTTCTCGCGCACGAAGCGGTGCGCAGCGTCCAGGCAGTTTCCCGTGTACACCTGGAACCAGGCGTCGTAGTCGGTCATGTTCAGCACGTTGCGGCCGCATGACAGGCTCACCACCTGCGCCAAGGGAGTATAAGGGCCCATTAAAAAGGCATACAACGTTCTAACGGCTCTGATAAAATCTGGAATAAACTTCCAAGGAGTTTTCACATGGTCGGAGCGTGGAGCCTTGCCGTTGTCATCCAGAGTGACGGAACGCATGTCATCTATTTCGACAACGTCATGAAACACAGTATCAGCCCGTAATCAGCGTGCCAATCTTCTTGGTGAGCTGGTAAGCCCTCCCCGCGACACTGCAGAGCATAGGCAATGGCATCTCCGTTGACCATCGCTTTCTGCCACGACAACAACGCGAGCATATCTAGATAGGTGTAATACCAGTTGGAGTATAGTCGAATGGCAATCGAGGGAACGCAAGTTGCCGTAACGAGCCAGCAAAGGGGATATGGTTATTTCTAGAGATGCGTGCAGCATTATAAGTGCTACAACCAGTCAACCGCCCAGAACCCGACCTTAGCGGAGCTGGCACCGTCCTCTTCGCGATGCCTGCCTCTCCGTCTTCACCAGTGGTTTGAAAAGGAACATGCCCGGTTGCGGACCCCTTTACGCCCGAGCGATTCAATGTGCCTTCTTCTTGAGGGGAATCTCGTACCCGGGTCACCATAACTTGCAAATAGTCCATAACGTTATATGGAAATCTACTTGGGGCCTCTCGTACACACCATTGAACAAATGACTGCGTTCAAGGGCGCAGTGCTATGTCCTGCGCTAAGCACCTGTTTCAAGGGGCGATCCAGTTTTGTCTCTTTAAACAATTTACAAAAGCCTGTAATGACTCTCATTTAATCATTCCAGATTGCACATGCGCCTTGAATCGAATGGGAGATACCGTCAAACCCTGTTATAGCGAACGAAATACGCACCTCGATTAGTTCGATATATCCAATAGTTCGATATAGGTTAACCCGGCTATAATGAGTCTATTGTTACGAGTTCGTAATCCGCGGGAACCGTCCTTCCTTCCCACCTCCGCTATCCCCGCATGCAGAAGCGAACCCAGTAAAATAGCCGGTACAATACCCAAAAACAATTCATTTATTGCAAGTAATAAACCTACTTTCAGCGCTAACTGGCTACTTCGCAAAAAAGAGGTGATTTTTGTTTTCACTTTCGTTTTGCGGCGTCAACTAATACAGCATTCTCTACACGAAACATCGTTTGCACCAGTTCGACCCCGCGTCCTTCAATATCGAAGATGTATTGGCGGGGCACAATGACTGCCGAAAGTGCTTCATTAAGCGTCGGACGGCTTTCACTCGCTACATACTACCCCTATTCGGTGCTTTTCAACAGAACCAGCTGCCATGACATCGGCGACAGTGTCAGCGTCCGAGGGGCTGACAGTGACCGAAACGTTGTCGTCGGCACCCAGAAAATCCTCTAGGAATACGTATTTCGGCACAGCATTGGGAACGCTGGCGAGCACTTCCCACAGTTCACCGATGCTGCCGTGTTGGTCCGGACTCGCTGACTGGGCGGGTTCCGTCGTGAGTCCCGTGTGTCGGAAACAGCCACGGGAAGTGTAGGGCGTCACATCGCTCCGTGCGAGGCGGAACGTCTTTGTCGCGGCTCTTGATCCGTGCTCGCGGCCAACCCAAATCTGAATGGTCGCTCCGAGACCATGCATTTCGGCGGCACTTCTAGGCGCGCCGAGTTCGATATATCACATGTGAACTTCGTTATAAAGAATATGTTTCGCATGTATTTCCGTAACACATATGTTTTTTTGTTCGATATATAGCATAATTCGCTCTATCCGGGTTCATTATATCTGGGTTTGACTGTACGCAAACCTCTGAACCTTATGCCACTTTGTAAAAATGTACACACTCCAGACTTTCCTATCCTGCCTGCTGAGCTCATTTGGGCTGCTCTGCCCACCTTTCGGTCCTCAGGATTTCCTTCGCGTAAATTCACCGCATGCAGGTCCTACCATTTAACAAGTGCTTAACGTTTCAATATCAGGTTCTCTTTGAATCTATGTTTACCTATGTTTAACAACTCGTTTCCCTCAATAGACTTACGCAGGCACCAAAGATGGGAATATATTCGTTCCCTGCTATGACAATAGTTGTTCTTAACACGTCCTCTCCGAATCGTCACAAGTTAGTTATACACGCATGAACACCCTGCACGTATTCAGATTGGTCTATGATTGATTTATTGATTTTAGGGTTTAACGCGCCGACACAACGCACGCGATGAGGCGTGCCGTGGTGGAGGGCTCCGAATTAATTTCGACCACCTGGCGGTTTTTGACGTGCGCCAAAATCTCGTACACACGGGCGTTTTTGCTTTTCGCCTCCACCAGAAAAGCGGCCGCCGCGGCCGGGAATCGAACCCGCGACCTCGTGCTCAGCAGCCCAACGCCTAAAAAAGAGACAAACGCGCCTGCTAGGCTGCTGCATATTAAACCACAGCTCTGTGATGCCGCTAGCTGTTGGCAATTGACATGGTGATGATGATAGCTACTGCACTCTGGGAATATCCAGAGAAACCATGGTTTCTGTATCACGCCAGAGTTGTGGTCCTGTTACTTTTAGCCAAATTCGTAATACTGATGTTCCTCACTTATATCGGGGAAATGAATTACGTGCGTTACCTTGAATTATGCGCTACATTGAAATTCGTCGTTCTGAAATATTTTTACATTGAAAATATAACCAGCCTGGCGGGGATTCCTAAAATATTCGTAAATTTGAGAAATTCGTCAATCTGGGGTTCGTAGTAACGAGATTTCGTAGTAACGAGTAACGTAGTAACGAGTTCGTCGTAACGAAATAGTTGCGGTTTACTAAAACGGGGCAAAGAGATGGCAGGGAGCTCAAAGGTGGAACCTGAGTCTACGCCACCAGATGCAGCAGCTCCTCCCCTTGCCCTCTACATCAGCCCACGCTCATCTAGAGGTAACGGGCTGGTCAAATCTGCCTCCCATGCTTCGAAAAAGTGGAATATGTCATGTTGGAGTTGTTCTCGCCCGGCCATACCCTTGGACATGGCTAGGTTGCCGCCAAGAGGGCGGATGTTTCCCTTATTTTAGCAGAGTTCTAAGTTAATGTGTGACGTTCAACACCTTAACGCACACGGATTTTCCGATAACTGTGTTGGTTTCATCAACAGGGTTTTTGGTTCTTCGGCATTAAGACCTCGTTGTAGCAAGGGGAAAAATGTGTTCCTAGACATAGAATGAAGGTTCGTCTAGTCTTTAAGTGACAGCGGCTGCAATTTTCGAGTGTGCTTCAGTGTCTAAGCCTTTGCTTTTGTGTTGCCGGAGTAGCTAATTCCATTCATAAGTTCTGACTGTGTTCAGGTGTGGTAATTCGAACAAAATTTGCGGTCACAAATTTCTGTGGATCAACTATGATTCTCTTTGGCCGGGGGTGGTAACGCGCCCCTGTAATCCAGTGTGGTGGAGGCTGGGGGGTCAATGTTACGAAGTGCAACTGCACCAAGCGGTACAGTTTGTGTTATAGTGGCGCACGGTTGCTGAAGCAATGTGAGCGCTACTATGAGGCCGGGGGAGTGGCGAGCCCCTGTAACCGCAGCTAGGAAGGGGCCTATAAACACCAACCGATCTGCTCGCCGAGGGAGGTGACGAGCCCTTGTAACCCAAGTCATAGGGGTACATGCGGTATAGTTCGTTTTATCGTGCCATGCTGAAGCATGGGTACGCACAATGAGGCCGGGGGTGTAGCGAACCTCTGTAACCGGAGCATGGAAGGGGCCTTTAATGCGAACTGGTCTGCTGACCGAGGGAACTTGATGAGCCCTTGTAACCTTCAGTCTTAGGGGCGAGAGTGCAGAGCCACCGGGAGTTCCTCAGAGGATCCCTTTTATCCCGAAAGATGGTATTTGTGAAGCAACTATGACTCTCTTGGCTAGGGGAAGTAGCGAGCCCCTGTAATCCAGTGTGGGAGGAGGCCAAAGGCTGGGGGTGGTAACGCGCCCCTGTAATCCAGCGTGAGAGGAAGCCAGCGGGTCAATGTTGCAACGTAATCACTGCGCTCAAGCTGTACAGTTCGCACGTAGTGTTGGCGTACCATTGCTGAAGCAATGGGTAGACCACTACCGAGCCGGGGGCGTGCACACCCCTGTAGCCATAGCTTGGGGCTCGTTCTGTTGAACTTGCGAACTGGTCTGCAGGCCGGGGGTTGTGACAAACCCTTGTAACCTAATGTCATAGGGGCCAGAGCGTGGAAGTACGGTGATTGCACGAGACCTCCTCGAGGAATCGGGGAGGCCGCACAATCCCTGCCTAGGGAGCGTGCAAAACGGCCGCCACTGCGGAGGTTCCTGGTACAACTGGAATCAGGTCCTACGCGGAGGTCGGGTGGTCGGGTGTCAACCCGGCACTTGGCAAT
Organism: Haemaphysalis longicornis; assembly: GCA_013339765.2. Lineage (NCBI taxonomy): Eukaryota > Metazoa > Arthropoda > Arachnida > Ixodida > Ixodidae > Haemaphysalis > Haemaphysalis longicornis. Next base: position 69,591 of record JABSTR010001430.1, on the reverse strand, counting down.
GCGATTGAAGCAGGAAAGCGTGTCGAGATCGATCAACTATGACTTTCTTTGGCTGGGAGAAGTAACGCACCCCTGTAATCCAGCGTGGGAGGAGGTCGGCGAGTCAAGTTGTGAAAGTAGCAAGTGCCGCAAGCGTACAGTCGTTGTATTGGGAATACCGATTAAATCCAGGAAACCATTACGGGCGGGGGACTGGCGACCCTTGTAACCGCAAGCTTTGGCGGGGCCAGCGACCTCATCGCTATACGTCGGGGGGAGTGACATACCCCTGTAACCAAATGTCATGGGGGCTAGATGTTGTACAGTCCGTATGAGGCCGGGGGGAGGGGGGGGGTCGCGCTCCCCTGTAACCTTGCTGCGAGGGGCCTATAGACTGATCTTCTCTGGCTGCCACGGGACGTGCTACCACGAGCTACTTGGTGTTCCGCACAGGGGAAAACGAGGAAAGGTGAGGTTAGTACACCGACCGGGGAAACTCTCCTGGCTTAGTAACGGCTAGTAGGCCCGGACCGATCTCCTCCGCCGAGCCGCCCAGCTTAGCGGCAATGCCACAAGACTCTTGTTCCATTGAGCGAAAGAGTAGGCACAGAGGAGGACATAAGAAAAGGGCTCGCAGAACAGCCCTGTGGGACCCTTGCGAACGTGGTTGGCTTGCCAACATGGATTTCAGTTCACGTTCGCATACAAACTTCCGGTGTCCGGAGACCGTGAAAAGCAGTGGTGGCAAGTACCCATGTATAGTGGAAAGCTTCACTGGTGATTCATGAGTACGTTGTGCGGGACAGTTGATCGAGGACGTTAGTACGCATCGGCCGCAGAGCTGGGGGTCGGGGGGGGGGGGGGGGGCTCGACCATCGCCACTAAATAGGGTACTTCCTGTCTCCGACAGTTGGGGCCCAGTTATCGGACCCTATGGGTGAGCGGTAACCCGTGGCAGGGGCCGCATATTTGGCAATTGGCACTGTCTGATGCCCTCGCTGAGCAATCAGTCTTGGAAGAGAGTCAGACAAAAGGATTGGAGCAAAATTGCTTCCCTCATTCCCACCCTTTTTCCCATAACCCATCCCGATGTCCAAGTTCCCGTTCCCAGCAACCCACCCTATCCGGCTTTTTCCTAGGGGGGACAAGAGGGGTCCCCCCGGGCTCGTCCCCCTGGCGGTGGGTCGCAAGAAAGTCTTCCCCGTTAATTTCTCTCCACCTTCGTGTGGACAAAATTCTCTTTGCCGGTTGGCCTGTTTTTGTACTGTTGCAATTGGGTATAACCGGTTGTACTTCGTGTGGTACCGGGGAGCTATTGAAAGCTCCATTTACTCGATGTGTTCAGGTGTAGACGAAAACCAAAAGAAAAAAACGCCATCTGTCCAGATTTCGGCTCAGATCAGAGGTTCACACGGGCTATTAAACAATACGTCGATTTCTCTTGCGCCCTGTTTTATTGCCGAGTATTAGCTCCGGAGTGTGTACCTCTGCGTGACAGGGGAAATTTACTGTTCGTGACTTTAGGCGCTTTTCAGAACGTGCACCATCTCAAACTCTTCTACTGGTTTCGTCCCCATTTGCAAGAATGCATAAATAAGAAGTAAACTTTAACAGGACACCATTCAGGCAAGGAAGCACGCTGGACACGTGAACTCAGACAACCCTCCCGACGTAGTGATATCTTGTTTGCATCTCCTGACTATATGACGAGAAACATGATTAATGCTCACCTGGTCGGTGCTGTTCCGTTTGCAGCAAGAGAATGGAACCGAACAGCGCTCGCTGCTCGGGTTCGTGCGGGAACAGTTGAAGTACATGTTGGCGTTCCAGTCGCGGAAGCTGAGCCTGGAAATGCCACAGCATCGCATTCCCACCTGCGATGGTCGTGAAAAGCGAGGCCATAATTGCACGGCATCGCACCCGCCACCTATAGTATGCGGCTAGCAAGCTGAGTGTTTTTTTCAGCGTTACAACACGAAGGTTAATGACCGCAGGCTGAGGAGTCTCGAGGTAACTTTAGTTCACACCGACTTTTTCACCATGGTGCTATTTAGGGACAACAAATTTTAAGTCGGCCCACTTACTTTTTATGCATAAAACGCTGGTGATAACGAATAAGTCAACGGTGATAAAAATGTTTACATATTAAATTACATCATTCAGTGCTCTGTACGCAGTGACTTTGCCAAGAATTGGTGGCTGTACATTTACATAAAACCATTTCCAGTCCTGTCATATTGCTTCGGTTACGTTTTTACAACTGTATTAAAAAAATACCGAAGCTGATTAGCTTTTCTTGAAACACACTAAGTTCCCTTTAGCTGGAAACACTTGAAAAGAAGGCTTACGATTCCTATTAACATATTCGCGTCTATCGCGGTGGAAAACAATCAATATTAGTCGCTACTTCCTTCACATGATTTAACAATTATGCAGCAAATAAACATTTATTGCGCTTTAAAGTAACGAAAGTTTGCTCTAAGCAACACCGCTTAAGTGACTTAAATGTACAACGGCGATGATGATTACCTCTTAGTAACTCGATTCATTGGACGGTTTGCAATTTACTACGCTTAAAATAGATTGCTTTTTACACAGGAATTTGCCTTAGAAGTAATTTCCCTCCTCCTTAATAGTGTGGTGGCTCATTAAAATGTCGTCAATACGTGCTTGGCCCAGAGTTGATAAAATAATAGAATGCCTGGGCATACCCAATCCAGATCTTCTACCCGATATTTGTTGTCAAGTTTCAACTGCGAGCTGTAAAGCCTAATACAACTGCGAATGTACAAGTGAGGAAACAATCTCGACGAGTTCTTGTCATTTCTCGTACATTTTGACAACACACAGACAGCCACAAGTGATCGGCGCTTACGTAGCAGCCCTGTTACACAGATGTCGTGATGTCTTTGTACTCTTGCTGTTTTTAACACGCGCAACGAATATGGCCAGTCAAGTTGCTGACGTCACCAGAGGAAATCGATTAGCGAACTCGGTGCAGGGCTACGAGACAGCCATCGCACGAACAGAGAAAGAAGACAGCAATATTGGTTTAATAAGTTCTAGTAAGGATGAAACACCTAGTATACAGATATTCGTCATTATACAACTTAGTGATGTTCGCATTAATCTTGACGTATCGGTTATTAGCCATGCCTACTGTTACCCGAAGCAAAGGTGCACGCTGCCCTAATTGTCCTTTTAGGCCCCTTGCGACAGTCAGATTTTTTTAGGGATTGGTATGAGGTATCAGCTCCACTCGCTTCTAGGTGAAACGCAAGGAGTAGTGAAAATGTCTGCGCATTGTAGACAGTTCTACTAAAAGCTTGTTAGCATGCATTCTACTTTGGCTGCAAAAAATCTTCCTGCTCTTTGACACACACGAAACCTAAAAATAGTTTCTGCTATGGAGCGCAGGGGAAACATTGCATTGCTTACGTCGTATACACCGTAAAGAACCGACGAAGACCCCAACGACCACGACTCATCTCTTTGTTTTGTGATAAATTCCTGTTTCATGACAGCCTCTATTTCAAGAGTGAAGAAAGTAGGACAAATACCTAGCGATTCTGTCTGTCATGCGTTGAAGAACAGGCTGCACGAGAGTTTGTGGCGAGGAACGTGGTGTCAATGCTGGCGTACTTTTGACGTATAATCCGCTGCAAAACAAGAGCTGAATTTTGGGCGTAATGCGATTATTTCACAGTCAAAAATGAAATGCTGACAACTAGATGGCGGCGTCATAACGAACAAGGGGCGTGTAGCATTTTCTATTTCAAAGTTCCCCCAAAAGGCATCCGCCGTAACCAAGTTCACAGTATACGCCTCGAGCGCGGCCTGTAGGGGCGCCACTGAAATCCCCCTAGCGGCCCGTTTCGAAAGCAGCCGCGGAAGCCCGCGTCCCGCTTCACACTGCCGCCGCTGCTTTTGCGGCACGTTCACGACCGAGATTTACCGTTTCCGGGCATTTAAAACCCATGTTTATGTGGACAAGTCACTCTGTTCGCAAATGGGGTGTGTTTACGAGAGTGTAAATGTTTCTGACGCAATCTTAGTGTGGTATATTCGGTCTGTATAAGCGCCACGTGTGTGTCACAGGCCAGCGTCGCGGGACCGGTGCATGATGGAGCCGATTGTAGTTACACTGCCCTGAATATAGTAACAGCGTCTCCGTAACCACCGGTTCCTCAGATGTTCATGCTACGGCTATACACTACGCTGTAAATCAGTTTTGTGCGCTTACATAATCAGCGGAGCACTCATATATGACAGCACGGCATCTACGTTTGCCAATATTATACCTCAGATATTGGTCACCACTATTTACAAGCCAGTCTGCGTTAATTTCGGGAATATTCAACAAACGTACGATGGCCAATGCATAATTATACTCGGGGATCAGCACACGACAGCGTCGTCACATCGTGAGGTGAGCGCCCTTAAATATTCATCTGCTACATATATCCTCTCCGAGCAGCGCGGAGAGGAGCTTAGAATATAATCCGCGTCCGCGACTAAATGCTTCTTCGCAATATCGTCATATGGCACAGGGAGCCTGCAGAATAAAGCAGAAACTGAAATCAGAGGGCCTTATCACATACCACACTCTTCCAACGACACCTTTCATCGCTTGTTGAACTGCCTGCCCTGTATACTTCCAAAAATGCGTCAGCCGTATGATCAGCTGTCCGTCGAAGTCGAAAAACAAAAGGAAAGTGAACGTTAGATTTGTGTGTGTGTTGACTAAAACGTTCGTTGCTTGATTCCGCTAGGCATTTGTACACAGCCTCCCCTCCCCTCCGCTCCACCGATGTCTCGCGAAATAGCAGTGCATTTCGCGTATACTTGGTCTGGTGAACCCTACGTGGCTTACGTTTCGACGAACGTCTTTAGCATGCCAAAAGCTGCACTGTTTTGTTTTTCATTTCCGTTAGAGCCGTTATGTAAATTCTTGCCCACTTGCATCGCATTTATTTTTCGGTGGTTTCATTAGGTTGCCTTGGTTCTTGCTATAAGGCATGTGTGGGCAAATATTTAACGAAGCACAGACTTGGAAAATAACCATTTTCGCATGGTTTATAGTCTTGTAAGAGGCATAACCTATTGTCCGAAATTGGGTAATCACATCGCCGAAATATATTTTTCTGCGGCGTATATGTTCGAAACGAAGCCGCATCGGTTGTCCACGCTGCAAAATGAAGCCAACCTCTCACTGTGCCAGTATCAGGTGTAAACGAGGCGGAAGTAGAATTAATTTGTGCTTGACGTATTTGGAGGTGACCTTGGTGATATGCTGTTTCCGTTCCCGGCGCCCGGAAGAGCGGCGACGAAGCGCGTAGAACCGCGTCCCGGGTAGCTCTTGCAGGTCATCGCGTACTCCACGAAGACGCTGGTTTTTTGTAAGTGACCTAGATATACTCTTTGCTTGAGACGTTTTTAGGGCGCGGAAAAGCGAAAAGAAGCAAAACCGAACCAAAACACTCCACGAGCCCCTATCAGCCACGCAGCGCAAATCCCGTCAACGTCGCCGAGAAGCAGCGGCAGGCGGCGCAGCGATCGCGAAGCTCGAAGTGTATATGGCCAACCTGGATGCTATCCATGAGACTCTGGAAGTCCGACGAGTCACGGTAGTGGACGATGACATCGATGGAGAAGGTCTCGGCGAGGAGCTTTTTGATCTGCGACGGCAGGAAGAAGACGACGATGCCCGCGATCAGGTTCAGCAGCAGCAGGGCGGTGATGAAGGACGAGTACACGTTCAGCAGGCACGTGTTTTCTCGGAGCGCACCCACGCAACCGCAGAAGGTCAACGACATGGTGACCAGCCCGAACAGCATCACCGTGAGCTCCATCTTGATCAGGAACGTACTGGCGGAAGAAAGAAACTGGAATGATGTAATACTGGTCACACTTTAATCGCGTCAATATACATAAACGATATCGATGAGATGCCTCCAGCCTTAAGGAACAGAAATAAACAAAAGTACACGCATCAACCCTTAAATGCGATATAGTTAGCCATTTCTCTCTCAACATAAACAAAATGAACCGGTAAGGGATGTCCTGAATTCACTCAATACGAGACCGGTCCATGGTTGTGCCAGGCATGCGCCCTGGGTTTGTGGGGGAAAAGTCCAAGAAACCTTACACACAATTTTAAAAGATTAATACTAAAAATACTGGTTAGTCTGCCTATACCCCCTGGGCCAAAACGCAGAAGAAATAACGAATGAACATGAAGAATATGCACACTCAAGACCGTTCGAAAGTACTAAAACTGCTGCCGCATCTGATCCACGTTCACATTTCCCAGCGCAATGAGAACGTCTGGAATATTTTGGGCAAAAAATTGCCGCAGCTTGCATTAGTGATAAAAGCTGCGCCTTGCACTACTCGTAAGTTCATTAAAAAGCGGTACCGCCGACGTCGGCCACAATGCCAAAGCGATACCAAAACTCAACTTTAGTGTTGGTTGTTAGATTGTGGGGTTAACGCACCGACGCTTCACAGGCAATGAGGCGCGCCGCAGTGGAGGGAGCAGATTAATTTTTACCAGCTGGAGACGTTTAACGTGAGACAAAATCTTGAACACACGGGTATTTAGCTTTCGCCTCCATCAAAAAAATTTCCCCGCATTTCCCCGAGGGGAAGAATGTGAAAGTGCGAATGCAGGAGTTGAATTTGCGCGGTTCGGTAATGTTCGCGAAAGAGAGATCACACACACACACACAACTACAAAGAAAGAAAGATGCATTTATTCACAGACACCTATTTGTGTTGTCGTTGTACTTGATTGCTAGACGGATCTCAGCTTTGAAATTTCGTGTCAGTACTCCTTTAAGCGGGTGCATTAGCCCTTCTCACGCCCGATTCCTGGCCAATGCCCCACGTGGGTATGTGCCATGTCAGCGGCCAGGCAGCGCGCGCCCATCTCCCCCCGTTGCCAAGGAAGACGAGGAGATTCCTGGCCAATCCCCCACGTGGGTATGTGCCCTGTCAGCGGCCAGGCAGCGCGCGCCCATCTCCCCCCGTTGCCAAGGAAGACGAGGAGCGCGCGCACCCGCAGCTGTTGCTATGTGGACGGACTGCGGTCAACGGAATTCAGGGTTGCTTATAAAGTGCATTCGCACTTAAAAAGCGGCCGCCGCAGCCGGCAATTCAACCCGCGCCCTCGTGCTCAGCCGCACAACGCCTGCGCTTGCGCTTGTGCCTATCTTCTGTGTCCGTGCATTTTAGTGCGCTAAGATGAGCCTTATGAAATGCAACTAGCCCGATCGCTTGCTCTTCTTTGTGTCCGCCAAGGATCACCTACAACAGCTTCGCCATTCGAGTCTTGCGCGTGAGTGCAGCTTCCGTGAATTTTTTTTTTGTGTTAACGCCAATGGACCAAGCTCCAGTTTAAACAGCTCTGTTTTTGAAAATGGGTCAGGCTTAACACGCGAAAACCTAGTTATCATGAGCGAAAGGTCTCTTTGGCAGGGACTATATACACAGAGTTTGATGCATATTAGGCTTGTAAATGTGACAGTGCGTTCTCTGCACACGGTGGTGTCTGCGAAGCGGGCGCAGAGACGACGACGCTGAGGGACAAAGCACTGGCGACCCAGTCAAACACTGTCCTGGTCACGCGCTACCACAACGAGAGGCACCGAGTGAGTTCAGCAGCGACGCCTCTCTGCAGAGGATCACGTGGCGTGACGTCCCACCAGCCACATTTGCGCTTCGGTGGCTAAAGGTCATTGTGACCCGATGGATGACCTCACGAGTCATGCCGTTGTAGAGTTATCGCTCTAAAACAATAACGTGCCCTCGTCCTGAACCTTTTACTCGCCCTCCCGTGACAGAGGACAGGATTCCATAACAGTTTCCGTTTGGGGGGAAGCTATTGCGTTGTCTGTCCAAAACAGGTAAAGAGGAATCACGGCAACGACGAGGCGTCTTGCCGTCCCAAACTTTCGTACTTTCTCCATTGCGTGCTTCCATTTCTGCTCCTATTCTTCATCATTCCCCTCATTGTGATTCAGTGGGACAACTAACAACAGATCAATCTTCATCGCATTACATAGGAAAGCTGCCTCTAGCTAACGTTTCTTAGAAGTTTTGTGTGCGCGCGCCCTACGCGCCCACTGCTCTCGTTTTAACATCCTACATGCATTGATTTCTTCTGCCTTGCCCGGTGTGGCAGGTATGTTGTGCGTGTCTGTATATTATAACTAGAACAACGAACACAAGCCTTTGTTTTCTGATTGGAGCTTCACAATTCTACGCTTACGTGTTCAGAATTCTATGCCTACGCTGCAGAAGAACGTTACCTTCATCTAGTTTCTGCGGCACCTCTATACCGGACTCGAGCACTACTAGCGATGTCAAAAATGTTGAGTTTTGCCGGACGGATATACCTCCTGTTTGAAAGTACCGCACTGCGATTCTCCGTTGACAAGAGATGATCATTTCGAGTAATGGTTAATAGCGGCACAATTCACGTTAGGAGCTCCTACTTCCCTTCAATATTCTCCGTTACCTCAGCTTTGCTCGTCATACTGGTTGAAACCGCAGAATAAACCATGATTTTTGTTCAATTCTAGGCTAAAGCACATAATGTAACATGAGGAAGCTTTAAGTCATTTCTTGTGCACTACAATTGCGTTTGTAATGTAGCGTTTAAAGCTGTGACGATGCTTGTGCACGGAAGTCTATGTTAGAGGAGAATTAATGCTGCTGTCAAAATCTTGTCAAAGACAAGTGATGGGTCACCCGCTGGGCCTGCCGGTAATTAGCAGGCTGTCTCAAAAGGTTGAGAACCTTGAATCTTCACAGACCTCTCGCTGTTCTGAGTTCGGGCCTCTCATATCTCACAGGATAGGTTTTACACCTTCTTGCATCTCGACTATGTATCTAAAAGCGCAGCCGCACCTACGTTCAGAAGAGCAAGCTAGGCAGCGCACATTTTTGGCGCAGTAAACTTTGGTTCATCACTCGCAGTCCACATACATTGACGCCTGCTCTTCTTGCAGCATTACGATTGTCCTACCGATGTTTTCCCTTACAACACAAGATAAAATATACTAGTAAGCATTTCGAAGGCCCTCAAACTATTCGAATGTTGCACAGCGGCAACAGACAAAAATGCGCGCACTAAGATGCCGAGGTTGCGTACCTGTAGAAGCTGTAAGAGGGTGCTGCGGGCGTGGCATTTCCTCCTCCTGCCCAGGTGTCGAGGTAGGCGTAGGTGCCCACGAGAAGGATGACGAGGCCCACCACCCAGATGAGCAGGTTCATCACCAGGAGGGGGTAGCGCACGTACGGGTGCACGTCCAGCATCACCGTCGGCTCTGAAGTCACCCCGCCCGCTTCGGTGGTCCCCATCGTCGCCTTCCGGCCTGACGGTACACCCGCTACGCAGGGCAAATATTTCTTTTCGGCGAATCTGCCTTAATATCCCTCCTGCATTTTTTCTCTGGGGCACCGTCATAAAAGAAAATGATTGAAGGTTCGTTATTGTATGTAATGAGTCAGGGGTCAACTTGCGAGTTGAATAATGACCCCGAATTGATAAAGCAAAGCTTTCTACCTCTACCAGCCAACGGTTCTTGCGTGGTGTGTGGGACAAGAAATTTTCAATGCGGCTGCGGAGCGAAGGGCGGTTTTCAGTCACGAGGCACAGTGTAAATGGCGTGGCTAATTTACCCAGCGTTCCCCGCGCGCTCACGCCAGTGGGCACATCGGCACCACCCGGCTTTGTCGTCTGCTTTAGCGACGGTAATTTTGGGCCTGTTCAGGCGCAGCTTCGCTTACATTGCTTGCTTCCTTTGCACGGCTTGATTAATGGTTTGACAGCAGCACCCCCTCGGTAACCCGTACACGATACAATTACGTGCCGAAATGGCAAAGATACGCTAAAGATTGGTTTTCCGGGCACGAAAATAAAATCTATAGACCACATACAGACATCTGGCTGCTAAACAAGCACTACCTTTTCCTAACTGCTTGCGACGAATGGGACTTCGTCTTCTAAATTAGTGAATACCAATTCGGTTGTGTTTTAATCGGTATTACAAAAAGCCAAAGGAGCAACTGGATCTCTAAAATAGCGATTATAAGAGCTCCCTCAGCTTTCTGGCAATTCTCAAACTCAGTGAACTAACTAGTTTAAATCAGTAGAAATGGGAACCACTAAGCTCACATGCCGAACTCTTTTGGTGTCCACGCTTCTGTCGCGCGGTGATGTAGCCCCAGGCAAGCACACCAGAATGGCTCGGTTCCGGTGTATCACCCTTCTGATAGGGAGGCGAAGCTAAAGTTTGCCGGGCGAGGGCAGCGCTGCACTCTCCCCTCCGCGGGAGTACGCGGTGGCTGCCGCCGCTTCGGCACGTGCTTTTTTCACTGCGCGCGTGCTACATTTTTCGCGCTAGGAAGAGCCCTGGATAAAATTTTCTTTTGACTTATGAAACCATACGCGTCAGCACGTGTCCAGCAAGTTGTTAGCAAGTAGTTACTGCAAGTAGTTACTCCAGCAAGTAGTTACTGAGTTCGTTTTTGTCGACGTTTGTCTTGTCGTCTGCTACAGACCTGCCGCTGGCCCGGCAGACTGCCCCGACGATTTTAAGGGGGGGGGGGGAACGCGTTGTTCGGCGGTCGCCGGCTGCTGTGCTTTCGTCTACAAGGCGACAGCTGTTCAGCTTTTCACAGAGTACTTTTCTCTTGTTTGTTACCCCCTTCGCGTGCTCGCGCTTCGGACATGCGGATTTTCTGGACTGCAGCAACACTGAGGCTTGCATGAAATGTAAAATAAACGTGATTGATTATGGTAATAGGTTATTTCTTACTCTTGAAACAATCAGCTGCATCTTATAAAAACGCATTAGAAAGGTACACGATAATTAAGGGGTGCGCTGACAGCGCCGCATTTCCATTTGACTTGTCCTTGAAAGAATTTTTGTTCGCACTGTTTGTCACCCGCTTGGAGTACAAGTATGGGTTAGAGTGACAGTTCGCGGGAACAACAGAACAGCTTGTGGCGTATAACTTTTAATTACTATTAATATACAGAATTTGGTGTATACCCATTTTAATCACCAGTATTTGTAAATGTGGGAAAAAAACGAACAACGCAGCAATCCCGTCCAGAACACAAGTCACAATGACAAAACGGACCAGAGCTATTACAGCCAGGTAAATCGCTAGAAGCTATTTTTTTTCACCCATGCAAAATGTCATCCTATTCTGCTATATATGGACGATATCGAACGGCACCAGCTAAACAACTCCGGAGATCATTTATTTTAGCGGAAACCAATCATTGGCAGCATGCATTTAAAAAAGTGTAGAGGGGAGAACTCGTTAGAACACTAGTTCGCATTTTCAAAGCCGGGTAATGTAAACTGAAAGCACACAGATACAAACAAAAATGTGCCAACTTATTTAACCTTTCGAACCGCACTGATCCATGCTTACCGTCTATCCTTTTGGTGGGCTTTCGCGGGGAATATGCAGAATTTAACGAATGGATCCTCTTCTTTCGCCTTGTTACTGTCGTGGCAGCTGACCATGCAACAATATGAGGGGTTTTCTTCGCTTTCAGTTTCATATTTTCGTTTCGGGGGAGTGAGGAGTGTTCCTGCCGCCCTTTGTACGTGCTGGCTTAAGTGGCTCGCGCAGCCGGCGGTCACTTTGTTCGCATTCGTGAGTAGGGGGCTGGATGCCTCAGGCGGTACAGGAGACAGCGTCCACCCCGAGCTGCACGTACACTTGCCAGACGTGGAGGAGCGGGCCGGGGGGCGTCTGCTTAGGGCGCTGCAAAGCCGTTCACCAGACGAAGTAGTTTCGCGATGACTGAGGTGGTTAGACCAGCCAAGGGTCGTCCACAAGAGCACTCTTTATCCCGTGAAACCGCCGGAGGCGCTCTGCCGTTCGACTGGCGCGTAGCAGACGACGCGTCTCTAGCAGACGACAAGACAAGCACCAGCAAAAATGGACCCAGTAGCTACTCTACGTGTAAACCGAACTTGCTGGACACGTGCTAATGTGTATGCTTTCATAAGTCGAAAGAAAATTTTAGCCGGACCTCACCGTATCGCGATAAATGCAGCACGCGCGCAGCGAAAAAAGCACGTGCCGAAGCGACGGCAGCCCCGGCGTAGTCCCGCGGAGGAAGTGCAGCGCCACCCGGCGATCGTTCCGGAGCCTATGGCGCTCCACGCCGTTATCTTTCAGCCGATGCTCGTCATTGGCAGTGAGATGTTTGAGTGGCGCCCCCTGGCTTCAACGTCAGCTTAGGGACTCGCGCCGCTGTCGTCTGCTACACTCCGCTTGTGAGTGCAGCAGTGCCTGTGCTAGCAATCGCCCGCATTCATGAATTCGTGCATGAAAACCGCATTTACCAGTGATTCAGGTATTTTTGCCAGCTGCTGACACCTCTGAATAATTTCAAGCTGTATCCTACACAAGTTTGCAACACACAAGAAGAGAGAGAGAGAACAACCTTCTTCAAAGCATCGGTCATAAAATCGTCTGTAACTCGTCCTTGTTAGCTTATTTGCGAGGTTCCGTGCGCAGAAATCCTCGATAAGTATTCAAAATGTGTAGGCTTCCCTACAGTATTTTTGAGATACTCTTATGAAGACTCAACAGTCCAATACTACGCACCAAGCAGCGGGCCCCTACACGCCCATCGCACAGCAGGACATAAAACGGCTGCCTTCTATTTCTTTCGTTGTTGTTCACTTGTATCAGATGAATGATTTTTTTTTTCTGTGCCTAATGCATTAATTTCTTTGCACCGTCACAAACGTCTTACTAGGAGGTTCGGGGATGTTTGGGAGGCTCACAAAGATAGTGTGGATTTTTTCTTCAGGTTGTATGGCATGCATTCCTTTCTCCACAAAGTGGCTTTTATGGCTGTGGCCAGGAAGGGGCTTACCCTCAGCGTGCGTTGTTTATTCACATGCAAATACGATGAGAAGGTTTGTGCTACGCCACCGCGATCGCGCCTCAGACAACGTAGTCCGAGTACTCGAAGGCGGCTTTTGTGCTCCGAATTTCTATCGAAACCATCGTTATCATAACGAACTGACTCTCAAGTTGAATGGTTATGACATGATTACGGGGTTGAAGGCTTGATATACTCGATAACTAACGAAACAATAGTATACGTGCCGGTTTCCAGTATAACAGGAATCGAAACCCACGAATATTTCCGAGCAGCTCTTTAGTGTTTTCCAACCCTTCCAGGCGTAAAGAGCAAATTCTAGTCTGCTCGGGATGGCGTTCTATGAATTGAAGCAAATTACTTTTATTACTGGGCCGAGTACTGCACTGAGGACCCGGCCCACTAATCAGCTCGATTTTACTGTTAAAGTTTTCTCCTCCTCTACTTCCTCCTCCTCGAGAGCGCTGTTTTACTATAACGCATATCTGAATATTGGGAAAACATGGCCGTGGGAAATATACCGAAATATCTCCTCAGGTCTGAACGAACATAGTGTCACGGTATTTTTGCCATAGACGTGACTCGTTTGGCTCAATAAACCTCCATACTGCTAAGAAGTCTGGTATAAAACCAGCACGTGCCTATACACACAGTAGGTTAGGTTATTTGGAATTTAACCTGCAGATTTTGCGGCCCATAGTGCATGTCGGCATACTTTCATGCCATGACAACGTAAAGTGGTGGGATACAATACGTTCGAGTGTTCGGCAAGGTTGCAAAAACTGTTTTACCTTGCATACGATTGCCAGGGATCGCGATGCCTTCTGCCAAAGCCGACAGCCCCGAGTGCCTGGAATTTGTTTTGATCTTGCATTTAAGCTGTTGTCGGTTATTAGTAGCTCGCTGTTCCCTTTGTTCGAAAGATTAAGGCGTTACGTGATCACGGAGTCTACCAGCCATACATTGGACTTTTGAATGATATATACGACGAATGGGTAGGACTATACGGCTCCATCACATAAATGGTTAGTTTTTCTAAGCAAAATGGTGTCCGGCAAAAGACCACACAATCTCCGCAAATATTTACAGCCTGTCTAGAGGCCATATTCAGAAAGCTTAAGTTGACGAAAACAAGACTGCGAATAAATGGGTAATATCGCACCCACCTAATCTTTCCAGACGACTTTGTCTTGTTCGAAACTGTTCGAAATTTCACATCATGATTCACTTCTGAATAACGCCATCATGACGCATATGCGATAGCCGCGATAAACAGCCCCGACACCCCGCCCATCAATCCCCCACGGTGAACATCGCTTGTCCCGGAGAGGCGGATAAGGCGGCAATAGCGTTAGCGCTGACACACAGGCCAAACCCGCGAATATGATCTCGGATTTTAAAATGGAAATTCTAAATTTTGCTGGCGGCCTTATCCTGGTACTCACCCTCAAAATTATAGCTCAAAATTTCCCAAAATCCTCGGGAGAACTGATATGAACCCTGGCTCACGCCGGCCTCGGAAGAAATGAGGCAGCCCATGTCGTCGCTCGAAAACTTACAATCCGAGCGGGCCCCAGCCTCGTTCCATACCATGGACCCACATTTGCCAGGGAGACACTTACAACTTACCTCAACCTTGTCAGTTATTACCGCCTCGCCTGCCGCAAATACCCTCCTGGCCGTTCTCAGCTCACCCACGCGGGCAAACGCACATGGCGGCTCCTCCAGACTCACACTATCTCTTTCCGAGTGGTACTTCACCACTTCCACCCCTCTCTCTTTAACCTCCCCAATTCTCCTGCCTGTGGCAAACGCTCCACTCTACCCCACTTCACATGGGGCTGCCCAAATGACCCTTTCCCTGTAATTTTCTCCGACGAGAAGTTGGAAAGGGCACGGGGTAGCTCTGACCTGGGGATACAACTCTCCCTCCTGGAGAGGCCTTCGTCAGTCGCCGCCAGGCTGGAGCCTGTGGCTACCCCGACACCCTCAACCCACAACAAATAATATTTTTCTCTCTTTACACCGTCAATTGTGCTCGGAAAATTTGCTTTAAGGATTAAAAAGAAACACGAAAAGCCAAAGGTTTTGTTCAATAAGCATACCAAGGAACGCGACTTGAAGGTAGTAACGAAATCTTTAGAACAGTAAGCGATTACGTCTATCTTGGGCAAGTCATAAGTGCTCCCCCGCGTTAAAATGAAATTACTCGCTGAATAATCATGGGGTCGGCTGGTATTGGTGGGAATTTCGATTCCCCGAATATTAGGCTTCCTCAGTCTATCAAAAATATCATACATAACCTATGAGGTCTTTTATAATGGCGTACGGAGGACAAACTTGGGGTCTCACTAAGTGACTTGAAACTAAACCTACATCCGCCCAACGGCTATGGAAATAACACCGCCAACCGTCAAGCCTAGCGATAACAACGCAGCGGCGTGTATTAGGGAACAGACTTGTGTGCAAAGCATTCTGGTTGAAATTAAGTGAAGAAAATGGGCATCGGCGGGTTGCGTAATGCGCATGAGGGCAGCCTATGGGGAATTCGTGTAACGGAGTGACTGTCAGTGGACCGTAAACGCAGTAGGGGTCGGCCAAGGGCTCGATGGAGAGATGAGACGCAAGCCTTGGGGAAAGGGTTGACTTAGCGAGTACTCAATAGACATGGAGGGAGAGTTTGGAGATGCATTCGTCCTGCAGTGTACACAACCAGGCTGATGATGCTGATGCTGGTATTGATTAAATGGCTAACCAATGTTCATGCCTTTCCTTATGTGTGCTTTAATTTCTTTCCTGACATCCTCTAAGACCGCAGCAAAACACTCTCGGGTTATCTCGTCGGTACCTGGTACGATTTACTGGGGGACGGCGTGGACGAAGAGTATTCCGTGGCACTTTCCGTGGTGGCCTTGCGCTGAGTACTCGAAGCTTTTTGGGCCGCAGCAGATTTCTCCGAAGCCGGTTTCTACTGCTCGTCTGCGACCACAGCCGCACTCGATTGTTCCGTCTTCTGCAATGGGAAAAAAAGGAAAAAAAATGCCGAGTTGTTTCTACATCTACGCTGTAAAGCCGAAAAAGATATAAAATTTCTTAATGCCTTTCACCTGAATTGTGTGTCACCTATACGTCCACTGCTAAAAACATCGCTAGTAATTCACCTACCCAGAATAGAATGGCGCATATTTTTTTACTATTGAAAAGCTTTACGTGGCCAATTGAGTGAAAAGGACAGCGTCGACGCCGTCGTTTGGCGCCTTGGAGAAAAAAAACGGCAGCTTGGAAAGCGTTCGACAGCAGACGTTTTACAGCACGAGGCGTTCTACAGCGCGAGCTCATATTGGGCAGTAGCGACAGACAGCCTACCACGCGACATTATACGAAAGATGAAGACAGACAAACCGGCCTCACATGCGGCTGTAGCCCGGACTGCGGCGATAATGACTGATGTCCACAGACTCGCTTACCCTCATTTTTTATTGTTTCTTCTCGCTTTGCCTATCTCTATAACTCTCTCCTCTATCCTTACTCCCCCCAAACTTCCCCTCCACCGCAGTAGGTCGTGTTCAGGTGGGTTGCCTGCGAGCTCATAAACATTCCCAGTGCACTTCCTTTCCGTTTCCCTCAAACCACAAGCGACAAGCCGACGAAGACTACACCCGTACGAACTAGCAGCCAAGCTGCAAATTGCTTTCTGATCAACTCTTGCAGAGTTAAGGTGGAGAGAAGCATGTGGAGCTGCAAGGTACAAAGCCATGGGACAACGCGAGGCGGAAGCAAGGTGTCTCGAAGGATAAACGTGATGCTCGTAGGTTCTTGCTCATAATCTTTAACCTAAATGTCGCAGGACGTTTTTGATGTGTTTTTAATTTTTCCGCTTTCGCGCCTATACCCCATAGAGTGGAAGCGCATGCCTTGACCATCCTAATAATGTACTCAGAGATGTCGAGGGCAGCAGATGCCACAGGGTGCACAAACACGAGAAGACCAGGACAAGTGAGTGGGAACACCAGTGGTTGTACCCTAACTGCGCGGCCATTGTCAGCGCATCCTGGGCAATAACCACAGTCTCCATCCCCCGTGAAGCAGTCGCTGTAGGTAGCACTCATGACGATGTTAATTGCTCGCGAGGCATTATTTCGCTCTGTGAAATCTCTCATCACCTCAGAGGATCCTCTGTGATTCGGGACCACAAACCAAAGAGACCGGCAAGAAACATCAGCGTTTCATCGTAGCGTGGACTTTTGCCCTGTTGATCGCAAACTTCAATGCTAACAAGGAGTTAACACGCCAATGACTATTTTCACCGTTCCCACTTGAGGTTCCTGCTTTAGTTGTGTAGCGCGACATTTTAATATTTTGCAATATTTCGTATCTTCTTGAAGAGAAAAATGCCCTTTTGAAGCCGCATTAGAGTTTAATAAGTTACCAAAGGCTATTTCTTTAAAATTTCGTTTCTCTTCCACTCCGCGAATAAGAATTACCACTGAAGGCAGGCGCAGCCCAAGAAGTGCACAAATATAACCCGTTTGTTAGTAATTTCCGATTACGCATACTTTTAAGAACGAAAACTACACCATCTTCCCGTTGGGAACCATGACACCGCTAGACCGCGGAGGACAGCAGACAGCCCGCATTGGGCCGCGGAACGTCCACGTTTAAATCTGCCCCCTGCACAACCGGCATGTCGTCGCTGATGGCATAGAGCCTTGCTGCTGATGACGATGATGATTGATGATTGCTAGTGGTATCCCTTTTGTAGCGGGGTGATTTGGTGTATTCGTACCAAGAGAAGCTAATACACCCATGCTTTATATTCTTCATTTAATACTAGCGTGGCTCTTAGGGCAGGCAAAATTCTTTGGGCACAAAATACCTATTTTTTTTCCGTTACCGGTGGCAGCTGTACTAGGCAATATTCCCCTCTCGGCTTGTCGTCCACCATCATTCTAATCTTCTTTTCGTCGCCTAGACAGCCTTGAAGTTAATTCCCTTTATGCTGCCCTTACGTCCTAGGGCTTTATGAAGCCGAATATGTCCCTCATGTAGATTTGGATGGATACTCTCGCATTCTAACACTTTGGGCCGCATAGTTTTTTTTCCGCTGACCAAGCGTATCCCATCATTTTGTGAATAGTTCCCCACAAAGCTCTTAGCTCACAAACACCCTGTACTGTAGCCTCAAACAACAAAGCACTGCCCTTGAAATTATCTTGGAAATGTTCCTTTCTGTTGTCCAATTTCGCAGCCCGGTACACCTCTAACGACGTTTTAGCTTCCATTGTTTCACTCCATTTATTCGTTTATGTCTGCCTTACATATTTTATCGGTTCCTTGGGATGTTTTCGATTCTCCAGAGTTCTTTCCATATTTCATCGTTAGCCTTCTAGTCTTCCATAGCCACTGCGTGTCGACGCTTTTCAAGTATAGGTACCTAAAAACCTTAGCTGTCCAGCTACGTTGATCTATTGCTCGCAGCCTCCTCTCAAAATATTTTACTCGGCGCTTCCCGAACTTCAAACGACGCCCAGCCAATATCTATCTGCACGGCTTCGTTAGTTGTTTTTCCATGCGCTCCGAAGGCCAAGCGGCCTGCCTTTCTCTGGTTCCCTTCAACGCCTGCTAGAGCGTCTGATTTTAAGCAGAGTACGGCATTCGCAAATGTGAGATCCGGAATCATTACTCCTTTCTACATTACTCTCAGTACTTCATATTTGCTATACCCCACAGAGGTCTATGCTTTATTATAGCTACGTTTCGCTTTCCCTTTTGAGCTCTTCAGTAGTGATGCCTTTCGATTATCCACACTGCCAAACATTTTTATTCTTTAACTCTGGATTATTCGCAATTCTGGACTGACACGGCGTCAGTGCTAGTGTCTCGGAAAACCATTGTTCCCGATTTTTCTGCGCTACAATTTAACCCCAATCGGTGGCTTCCTGAACGCTAATATTTACCGAGGCGTTGCATATCTGTCTGATAATTAGCTGCACGTGGACGCCCCTCTTCCTCATCCTCCGCACCCCAATCCGCACGCATGAACCGGCAACCTGTGATGGGCGCGTGCTTAGACGTGAAAGCCGCCGGCGAAAATGTTGCTGAGAAAACAGTTCGATTACCGCTCTTTTCCTCAGAGCGAACGCCAAGCGTCAGTTCTTTTCACCAGTGCAATACAAACCCCTCCCACAGCGACATTTCGGACTAATTCATGCGAGCGTTTTCAAACGTGCTAAGAGAGTAATTTTGGAGATTGTGTGCGCATGCTCTAAGCGGCCCACAAAGGAGGCTGGTGAGCTCTGCTTATCCGAAATAAA
Organism: Haemaphysalis longicornis; assembly: GCA_013339765.2. NCBI lineage: Eukaryota > Metazoa > Arthropoda > Arachnida > Ixodida > Ixodidae > Haemaphysalis > Haemaphysalis longicornis. The sequence continues at coordinate 50,370 of JABSTR010001430.1, read as the reverse complement.
ATGGTGTATAGCGAGTTAAAAGTGGAACTGTCGATAACGGGCCTAATCAGCCGATTGCAGAACTTGCGAAAAAGTCATCGGTGGTGGCGAATGGTATAAAACTTGTAAAACAGAGGTCACCGGTGGTGATGAGGAGCGGGGAAGGAGGGTCGCGTAAAACAGCTTCACCGAAATGAAAACCGGGGGGAGTTGGTATTTTACAGCTTTGCAGTAAAAAAAAGTTAAATTTTGTCGTCATGGTCAGTTTAAACTTCTAACCGTCAGCCTGAAATGTCTGCCTCAACAAGTTACACCACTTCCAGTTCACTTCATTTCACAAGCCCCGTTTTTTTCTTTTATAAAACGCCCGCACCAAGGCTTCGGCAAGAAATTGTAAGTAACAATATTGATCCCTCCTGCAGAAATATGAACTGCGTGAAAAGGCTTGATACGGACAGAAATGATATGAAAAGGCTCAATATTGGACACAGAAAAATCGTATCCTCTTTCGGGCCCTATATTACCGGCAACTAGACGACACCGAGCGAGGTGGCCCGATGCGGCCGCGCAAACAAAAAATTAATCGTCGCAAAAGAAGCCGAAATTGCGCGGCGCAACTTTTCTGAAGAAGCCTAAAGCATGAAGGAGTTCCATAAACGGTTCAACTTATAAACATGATTTAACAGTTAGAATATTGCATGGAACCCACTCAAATATGATATAAGGTAATTAGGAGAATACATATTTCGTATGGCGAAAATACCCAGAGCTATCCAATTGATATCGTTGCCTGCTAGGTACTCTTCGCCCCATTCAACGCACGTTAGGCGAGATTCAATGGTTTGGCAGCAGAGTAATCGCACGAGTGCGAGACTGTCCTAATTGTTGATTCCCAAACGCATTTTTCGTTTCGCACCTCGACCAGACACAGCCATTGCCGCATGTATTCGGCTAAACCAAACTATGCTGCCACTTCCGCTGGAACACGCATGGATTTCCACTTGAAAAAATGCGCCATCTCTGTGAGCAGTTGAAATTTCTTCTTGCGCCACCTTGAAGATGCAGGCCATAATTTATGTGCATTATGCCGCTCACCATGGGATTCTTCATTGTATCGATAGCGCGCATCACGATGTTCATCTGGGAGAACCTCAGCTCGACGTCAGCGTTAGCGATGGCCATGGCCGACAACGACAAAAACGGCGCTTTCCCCAATTGTACCTGTAAAATTTCGCACTTCAACCCACATTGTTTTCCACTTTCTTGCTGAGTAGTGTGCTAGTGGCCGTCTGCAGCATCAGAATAACGATATTTTCCCGTAAGCCCATAAAAGGCGACAAACAAGCGGAAGTGGCAACCCTGACACTAACACCAAACGACTAACGTAATGGGTGGCTCCCCTTTGTAAGAAGAGGGGCTGACGAAATGACTGAAAGGGTTACCGCGTACTGTGGCGCCGCATGCACAGCACTGCCGCGTTCCTAGATGGATGCGGGGCTCGTATATGCAATTCAATACGATACCCGGCTGGCCTTCGAAGGGCGGCGCCTCTTGAACGGGGTGGACGGCTGCATCTTCAGAACCGGCGCTGAACGAACGATGATTCTTCTTCGGCTCGCGCTGCGTGCACCTGAACCGGTGTCGATGATGATGGTGAGGATGAGGCGATCAACGAGTCTGGCATTCTACCCACAAGAAGAGATTCATTAGGGAAATACCGTCCCGTGAGCTTTCGTTGGGACTCGCGCGTAAAGCTAAACCTAGAAAACTGTAAAGGAAGCACTGAAAAGATGGGAAACAACCCTTCCCTGCCAACAAAAAGTGTTTAGAAAAAAAATGGCCAGAAGTAATTAAATCTTGCGCATGTACCCCTTCCTAATGATGCTTCGACAAGTGAAAAGTTAAAGCTCATAGTATTTCACACAGAAAGCAACCCCACGCATATGTGTTGGCCGGGATTAGGTTCGTATGACCTGCGGGTAGTAAGAATACCTTAAAAACGGCATCAGGCGCAGAAAAACTGCATTTTTACGTGTTTAATATCGTTTTCAGTAGTTGTTTTAATTATAAGTGGCATTTTGTGAAAATTAATAATGAAGTTTTGATTCATATATTTATTAATTATAATTATTATTATCACCACAAGGAACTGCGGAACTAATTCAACGAGCCAACCAGCGAGCGAGCACAAAACGGCGCATAAATGAGACACCGTTAATAAATGAGGCATAAATTAGACATAAATGAGAAAATTATTTATCGCTAGCGCTGCAGTGCACGAGCCCGCCACCTTTTACCGCCCAGCACAATTTCCGTGACGACGAAAGGCCAGCCCACACATATTCGTGGATGCATTTTTCAAGCGTGATGACAGAACGCACACAAAGGAAACGGGTGTATTTTGTTAGCCGATCATGTTTTTTCCAAATCCGACAAGTTGTTTCTTACGCTTGTTATTCAGAACATACGAGAATAGCAAGAAAAAATATCAATTTTTCATGCTTGAAGGCGGCTAGCGTGATCGCGCCGGCTGGGGCGCCTGTTTTTATTGTGCGATTTCTCGCCCCCTGGTGGCGAAATGAGTGAACTACCGAAATTAATAAAGTCGTTAGTGTTATCGATGACAATGCGAATCAATCCGTGATTACGGCGTTGCATGCTTTGCAATCGAAGCAGCCTTTAGCAACTTTCCTCGACGGCACAGGGCTAAGGTGCTCGACGAAAAAGTCTGCGCTACTCCTCTACAGACCGGTCAGAAAAGGTCCCAGGCCCAAGGGGTGCAAGCCCCTCGACGAGGTTAACATCAAGCTTCACACTAAGAGTGGTGCCAACATTCCTTCATGTTTCAATTGGCGGTGAGCGCGAACACAGGCGGCGCTGCGGAGCGCGCCTCCGTGACGTCAGCTTAGGTATTCTCGCATTTGTCGTCTGCTTCAATCAGGATCGCTCTCCCTGCTGTTTCTTTGCGCTCGGTCAACGTCTGATGCTTGTCCGCACCAGAATTGGCGTGTGGGTAACTTTTTATCATAATAATAGGCTTAAAATCGCATACACTAGCTCATGGTGTCAATTAAAGTATAGTTTTGGATACCGCTACGGGAGAAACATTGCTGGCGCCACTCCATTCCTTGCGAAGCCGGTCCTCTGCGGAGCGCGAAGAGTCGGAGCTAGGCGTCAGCTTCTCATGTAAGCATTCGAACAAAAGGAACAGTCAGCTGCTGATAACCCGACAACAGCGAAAATGGAAGACCAAAACAAATTCTAGGCCTTCAGGGCTGTCGGCTTTGGCAGAAGGCATCACGATTCCCGGTAATCATATGTAAGGTAAAACAGTTTTTGCAACCTTGCCGAACGCTCGAACGCGTTTTGTCACATCACTTTAGGTTGTCAAGGCATGAAAGTTTGCCGACATGCACTATAGACTGCAAAAACTGTAGGTTGAGTTCCAAATAACCCAGTGTGTATATACGCGCGTGCTGATTCTATACCAGGCATATAACCAGTATGGAGGTTTATTGAGAAAAACGAGTCACGTCTTCGTTAAATTTATAGTAACACATATATGTTTGTTAAGACCTGGAGGGATATTTCAGAACATTTTGCACAGCCATATCTTCCCGATATTCGGATATGCGTTATAGGAAAACTGCACTCAAGAGGAGGAGGAGGAGTAAGAGGAGGAGGGGAAAACTTTGTTTAACAATTAAATCGATCTGGTTAGTGGGCCCGGTCCTCAGTCCAGGACAAGAGAGTAAAAGTAATTTTCTTCAAATCATAGAAGGCCATCCCGAGTAGAATAGGATTTGTTCTTCGCGCCTGGAAGGGTTGAAAAGCAATAAAGAGCTACTTGGAATTCTTCATCGGTTTCGAGTCTTGTAATATATGCAGGTACACTATTTATAACGTTAGTTAGCGAGTATATCATGCCTTCAACACCGTAATCATGTCATCATTGTTCGAGTTGAGAGTCAGTTCGTTATGATAACGATATAATTACGATAGAAATTCGGAGCACAACAGCCGCCTTCGAGTACTGTGGACCACGTTGTTTAGGGCGCGACCGCGGTGGCGTAGCACAAACCTTCTCATTGTATTTGCATGTGAGTAAACAAAGCACGCTGCGGATATGCACCTTCTTGCACGCAGCCGTAATGAAAGCCACTTTGTGAAGAAGGGAATGTAGGCCATAGAAAATGAAGGAAATATCCACACGACCGTTGTGAGGCTCCCAAACATCCCGAAACCTCCTGATAAGAAGTTGGTGACGGCGCAGAAAAATTAATGCGTTGGGCAGAAAAAAAGCAAGAAACATTAATCCGATACAAGACAACAACGAAAGAAACAGAAGAAAGCCGCTTTATTTCCTGCTGTGCGATGAGCGTGTAGAGGCCGCTGCTTGGTACGTAGTATTAGACTGTTGAGTCTTCATAGGAGCATCTCAAAAATACTGCAGGGAAGCTAACGCATTTTGAATACTTATCGAGAAGCTCTGATCGCTGATCCTCGCGAATAAGCAAGAAAGGACGAGTTACACACGATATTCTGACCTATACTCTGAAGAAAGTTGTTTTCTATCTCTTCGTGAGTTGCAAACTTGTGGGGGATACAGCTTCAAATTATTCAGATGCGTCAGAAGCTGGCAAAATAACTGATTCGCTAGAAATACGCTTTTTAACGCACTACAGCAACGAAGCTGGCGATTTCTAGCCCAGGCACTGTTGCCCCTCACAAGCGGAGTGTACCAGACGACAGCAGCGCGAATCCCTAAGCCGACGTCACAGCCAGGGGGCGCCACTGAAAGATCTGACCGCCAATAATCACTGAATCAAGCGGAGTGAACATTGGCGGGGGCACCCGATCCGAGCTCCGTGGCCTCCGACATACGAGTGGTAGCGTGTATGATGCGAGCGGCCAGCCGCTGTTGCAGCCGCGAAGAAGTCCAGAAGCCGTAGGCTAACGTAACTGTTTACTTCATAGCGAGAGGTGAGCCGAAGCCAAAGAACAATGCCCCGACGGGCGAGGTTACAATACAGGACTCGAGCAGAACGACAACATCGATTCGCTGCTCTAACAGGAATGAGTTACAACGCTTGGGCAGCTCTATTTATACCCTAAAGCGGTAACGGTCAAAACGCCAACAAGTGGGAACACGCATAAACGTCACAGACACACGCAACGCTCTTTCCAGTGTTCGTTAGTCATCGGTAGCGTCCGCGCACGTTGAGTCCGAGAGAGGGGAGAGAGGACTCCGTTGCGATCGACGGGGTCTCTGTGTCCTTGAAGAGCGTGGAGACGAGCCTCGCAGGGAGCCGCCGAACTTTTGGAAATGCGCTCAAAGCGAAGCGTCTGACGCGGCTTGTCGCCACTTGTCACCGACATGATTGCGCCTGTTTTCGAAGGCGCACGAGTGGCTTCGCCGCACAGCCGAGGAGTGATGCGGGAAAGTACTGCGGCGCTGGCCGATTCGTAACAAGCCACAAAGCTCTTCATTCTAAACGTGTACAGTAATCCTAAAGCGCAACACCATCGACTTAACCTTGTCCTTTCGTTAGCCAGACGAGAGGTGGGTCCCCACACATTGGTTGTGCCAGGAGACTTCAATGCACCACATGCAGAATGGAGATACTCCAAGTGCACGAAAAAAGGCAAAGACCTCTGGAATCAGGCGCAAATTCATCACTTTATAATAGAAACAGAACCAAATACCCAAACCAGGATAGGTAACTGCATACAGAAAGACTCCACCCCAGACCTCACTTTCTCTCTACACGCCAAACAGGTCAGGTGGAAAACCACGGATGAATCACTTGGAAGCGACCATTTTATTATACAAATAGACCTTGAGCTCACTCACGCCCTCAAAACAACTAATCAACAACAACACCGCAACGATTGGCACGAGTTCAGAAGTGTCAGAGAATCACGGCGGGACGAACAAAACACGCGAAACCTACCGCACCTCTACAACTGGGTCAAACAACTGGTTAAGGACGTGAAATCAGTCACTCAAACCACAGACCCAGAAATTCCTGCGATAACAGTGGACACGCACCTTCAACACCTATGGGAAGCACTCAAAAGCGTTAAAAAAGGTGGAAGAAAAATAAACGCAATCGAAAACTACTGCGGAAACTCGCTGACTTAGAATCCGCCATTCAAAAACACACTCTTCAACTCTCATAGAACCAATCGGACGAAATGCGCGACCGAATGCAAGGGAACCTGGAGATGAAACAGACCTGGCAACTACTCAAACACCTGTTGGACCTCACAAATTCGAAAACAGACCTGGCCCACCGACTCACTGCACATCATACAAAACTTCACTGGTTCGGACACGGACCTTATTGATCGCGTCAAACATACGTACCTTCCCAAAACCTCAAACGGCCCCCTCCCCCCATACACGGGAACAGACAACCTGAACATGGACAGGGACATTACAGAAGCAGAAGGTAGGGCAGCCACACTCAAACTACGACTTGGCTCAGCCCCGGGGCCTGATCAAATCACCAACAAGATGCTAAGAAATTTAAACGACGACTCGATAGTCGTGATCACCAGCTACTTTAACAAATACTGGACACGGGACACACTACCGCATTCATGGAGACAGGCCAAAATAACATTTATACCGAAGTCCGGTAAAACCCTCTCTCTTGAACACCTGTGACCTATATCCCTCACGACGTGTTTGGGAAAACTGCTTGAACACGTGATACACGCAAGGCTAGCCACTCACTTCCAAACGACGAGCTCTATACCACATACAATGATTGGATTTACCGCGGGGCTTGCCACGCAGGACATTCTTCTTCAAATCTCGCACGAAATCATAACCCCTTAGAAACAACCTCGACACAGTAGCCATCCTAGCACTCGATCTAATAAAAGCATTCGACAACGTATCCCACTCAGCCATTATGCGAGTACTTAGTTCAGTAAACCTTGGGCATCACACATACAATTACGTACGGAGCTTCCGGATCGATAGAACGGCCATCTTGCAGATTGGAGGAGTTACATCGGACACGGTAGAACTCCAGGCTAGAGGGACACCCCAAGGAGCAGTTTTGTCGCCCTTGCTATTCAATCTGGCCGTACTAGAAATCACCCAACCACTTGACCAAATTCCGAACCTTAGATACAGTTTATACTGCCGATGGACATCACCTTGTGGGTCAAAGGCGGAAGTGACGCACAAATAGAGCAAAGCGTTGCAAGAGGTGGTAACAGAAGCCGAGAAGGCAGGATTAACATGCTCTCCTAGCAAATCCGAATTGCTTCTCCTGACCCCCAAGACACGTTGCAAAGTATCCCCCAACGTCAAAGTCCACTTAGGGGATCACACAATACCAGAAGTCTCCACGATCAAAATTCTGGCAAAGCTCATCCAAAACAACAAAGCAAATACAGAATATCTGAAAAAGCTTGAACCGCACGTCGCCAAAACGATAGGTTTTATCAGTAGAATCTCCAACTGCCGGAAAGGCCTACGGGAATGCGAAATAATCCGGCTCATCCAATCATTCGCCATTAGAAGAATCACAAACCAATTCCGAGAAATATGCATCCTGTATACCACGCCAAACTAGAGAGCAGAGGGCGAAGGCTCTGCAGCAACGATTTCCCACCAAAGTGGAAACAATCTATGTAGACGCAGCAGAATATAAGCATCGTGCAATAGCAGTAACCAATGACCCCCTCCGCCGCCCCCCTTAACTCCCGTACTCTTTTCACCTCCAACCCTGCAACCGCGGAAGAGGCGGCTATAGCCCTAGCGCTCGTACAAAGGCTAACCCCTAGAACCATAATCTCCCATTCTAAGACGGCGATACAAAATTTTGCCGCAGGCCTATTATCACCGCAGGAAACCAAATTTATCCAACATCACCCACCACAATCCCCAGTAGAACTCTTAAGTGGTCCGGCGCACGCTGGCCTAGAGGATGACGAGGCCGCCCACAGTATGGCTCGAGGGCTTACTATCCGAGCCGCAGCGAGCACGTTCCCCTACCATGGTGCCAGATCCGTCAGAGACAGAATGGTCTCGTATCAAGAAATCACCACGCACTACCGCCTCTCCCGCAGAAAACTCCCCTCAGCCAACGTGCTGCTCACACCCGCACAAGAGCACACGTGGAGGCTCCTCCAAACGAACACCTTTCCGAACACAGCCACGCTTAACATCATCCAACCTTCCCTTTACGCCTCACCAAACTAAAAAGCAAGCGGAGCACTCGCCACCTTTCCCCACATCATATGGGGATGAATCAAAAACCCTTTCCTCCGATGTCCTCCAATGAGCAGTGGGAGGAGGCACTGGCGAGCTTAGACCAGGAGGTCCAAATCTCCCTGGTCACAAGAGCCGCCGACGTCGCTGCCCGGCATAAACCGGCAGCCACAACCGTCTTTTAACCGCGCAAAGCTAAAAAAAATGCTTTCGCTCTCTTTAACGCGCCGACGCAACGCAGGCGATGAAGCGCGCCGTAGTGGAGGGCTCCGGATTAATTTTGGCCACCTGGGGATCTTTAACGTACGCCGAAATCTCGTACATACGGGCGTTTTCGCTTTTCGCCTCCATCAGAAAAGCGGCCACCGCGGCCGGGAATCAAACCCGCGACCTCGTGCTTAGCAGTGCAATGCCTGAGCCACTGAGCCACCGCGACGGGTAATATACGGTTAGAAGCGCTTTGCTACGCTGTTTTGTCGACACAATCTGTAATTAATGAGGCCATGGATGATGACTATCCGTAACGAACCTGCCGCCATAATAACGCTGCTGTCACTAAGTAGAGCCGAACAATGCTCTCACTGTATCGTATATGATAGCCGCGCCAAGCGCGTGAGCCTACACACGCGTGTGGAATGTTCTTGTCATCGCATCGCGGCGCATACTCGCTGTGTGCGTTCGCCTTTCCTGTGTCCACCACCCTTTCCCAATATATGCCATAAAACTGGCCGCCAAATAAACCGAAGGGGTCTTCTCGTTAAGGCTTGGCTTCACTATCAGCGGCTGTCGAGCCAACACGAAACACTCACCACTAGCAAGTTTGCAATGTCCGCCAATAAGAGGAAGAAAAAAACAATGTCACGGCCTTGTCGAGTACACCACAGGCAACAACCAAATTTTTCTTGAGTAGATTTCCGGTTTTGTTTTCCTAGTTTTTTTAACCTTTTTTCCTTACAGGTTCCCCCGGTTCCTTTATGAAAGGGGGTCCACACCTCCTTTCGCTGTATAAAATTGTGCGCACGCCACCGTTTACACTGAGCTAGCAAACCGAATAAATGTAACCACCAAATAAGCACCCCGGTGCAGTAGTTTTTTTACGGGGTGGTTGTTACATTTTGCCTGTGTTTTTACATTTGTTTTTATCCCGTCAGGGTTGTTCATCAGATAGAAGTTGTGATTTTGTTGGTTTATTCTCGGTTTCTGTAGTTTTGTTTTGTTTTTCTTGAACACGGAGTACGGCGCACATGCAAGATATAACAACCAATGCATACTAGGAGTTCAACAAGTGACGACTTCAAAAGTTGGATGTGGTGCACTTGAGTCTGCAGCCTATAAGAATATGTTCATCGGCCGTGAGCCTCTCATGGCTGCTGCCATTGTCACTGGCCAATCCTCCTTGGGGGGTATGTCTGAATTTCGGGTTGTTGACGCAGAAGACTGATGGTAGTAGAAGTAAGCTTTATTTTATGGGTTTTTGATAAGGTATTTTGATTAGATGTTTCGGCTACAAGCAGCCATGGGGAATGTTTCTGAAGCTCTGGCTACGCGAATATGTAAATACTGCCCTTTTCGCCCACTGACCCGAGTAATGGTTCTCGATGCCAATGCAATAAAAGGGCGAGCGATTATTGGATTACATAATGCGAAACATTAGCACAGCTGCACGTTAATCTAGCGACATTACGGTGACGCACAATCAGCGCATGAGCCCGGTAGCGAACGAGTCGTTGCACGACTTGTGAAACGTTTGTGCTTGGCATCTGTTTCGCGGCGCAATACTTCGGTGGTTCATACAATGGAGTACTTCGGATTTTCGTCCTTTACCCCACCCGCTATCACTGAGAGCAGGCCCTGGGACGCTGTCATCTCGAACCCCAATAAGAGAAGACAGCAAGAGCCTCCGAGGTCGCCGAGGCCCTCCGGGCCTCAGCCCCCCCTGCGCCTTGAAGTCTTAGAACAATGAAGTGTTTTCTCTACTTTTATTTTTCTCTATCCGATCTCCCCGGATTCGTGCGGCGATGACTGCGCGGTAATTTCTTCTCTCTCTTTTTCTCTCTCTTTTTAAGCTACGAGATCATGTCTCTGATCGCGCATCTCCTCTTCGCTGCATCTCCTTCGAAGAGTCATAGCAACTGATGCCAAGGAGCAGATGCGGGAGCACACTAACGACGCGGTGCTTGCGGCAGGCATGTGCGCAGTTACCATAGCAACGTTCCTCCTTTTATCTGGCCAGTGCTCTCTCTTCTTATCGCCTTTACGGCAGGTCCGAGATTGTGCTGCGACAGACTGTCAGGCAGAACAATGACAATAACAACTTCGCTGTAAAATGATCAAAGATTGCACTCAACAGCTCTGCAAGTACACATGTTTCACATTGCACCCGCTGCCAGCTTTCTGTCCTGACAACTTATTTTCCACCCTTTACATATTCTCCCAAGTTTATGTCAGCAGTTTTGCCATCACCGAGGCTAAAGAAGAAGGAATGTCTTTTTGGGGCAGGCAACGTGACATATTGTTCTCTAATGTCAGGTTAACATAGAATTTTGTGGTACAACAATGAAAGCAAATTATCGTTGCCTGTTTATAAAATACCTATGTTACATAAAGACGACAACGACCTTTACTGAAACACACAGTAAGCTTTTTTTTTGCAGGATCGTGCCAGAAAGTTTGTTTTCATCACAAAAATGCGTTCCGTAACACGTATGTGTCGACCGGCCGTGAATCATTTTCGCAGCAAAGTTAAAACAGGATTTTTATATTGACTGATTATCTTAATAGGCCGACATCGATGATTTCAGCCACGCCCTTAGGCCACGGGAGTTCACGGGACGTCTTCCCCTGGGTCTGTGCTGTGCGCTCCGAGCGAATACTGGTCGTCGGCGGCCCGGGTCAGGGCGTAGCTTCCCGTGGGGCTGTCGGTGAGCTTTTCTGAGCCCGCGCGCGAAGAGCCAGGCGCGCTCCCGTGCAAGCTTCCGGGCTTCTCGGCTTCGGCCTGGAGGGCACCGCCTCTTCCACGATGATTCTCCAGGAAGACGGGGGGTGCGTTGGACACGCAGATGTCTTCTCCAATGGCCTGTTTCAAAGGGGTGTCATGCTAAAGTGTTGTGAAAGGTGAAACATGCGAGGGGCACATGGCTGATTTCAACGCTATATCTGCGGAAGGAGTAAGCTGAAAAAACCTACAGGTTTAAAGCGAAACGCAAAATACCAGGCATGGTGGAGCTCACGGGTGTATGCATACGTGATATTCTGGTATTTCAAGAGGAATTTATTTGGATAGTGTCCGTTGCGCTGTTTTTACGGCTGCCCCTCACACGAAAGCGCACACTCGTTTGCACGCACACACGCACGTACACGCGCAATGACGAACCCGAAAAGCGTTTAAAACTACATTGTAATAACTTCTAATGGCACTGCAATAAGGAGTGTCCGATAGCCCCACGTACACTTTAATCTTAACCAGGTATGCCGAGAAGCGTTCTGCTGGTAAGATGCTAGAATATCCTTATTTCCGTGGAAATGATGACTGCAATAGTGGTAAGTTTTTGTTCCTTTGAGAAAATCCTTAGTATAATCACTGGTTTCCACACCGCCTGCAGGCGGCAGAGACAAATAGTGCATTGACTCGTAAGCAGGAGGACGTTGTGAGAGCCCGCACCTCGTGAGAGGCGTCCTTAGCCTAAGATGCCTTTGTGCCGGCTGACCGTCCTGGCCGACTCCAGCCGCCGCACTTGTACCAGGGCTTGGAGCTGGTGAGCTGGTCCACCCAGTGCTAGTAGGTAGTGATGGGATTAGGGCTAAGGGTATGGGGTTGTTGGCACTACCATACCAGCTGCCATAGGGGGCCAACAACAGGGCAGAAGTTAGGTGGCGGAGTATTGCCTCTGGTATCTACCGTGTCGAAGGGTGTTATGGGACATGAATTGGTCTGTAGGCGTCGGATAGTGATTTATGTGTGTTTGTGAGTTTGATTCCAAACAATGCACAGATAGGGCTAATCGTTTTTATCATAGCAGCAAAAAGAGGGCTATGATGAAACACACAGCTTAAGATTTGACTCGAACAATGTTGCTTGTGCTGTGACATGGCGGAAAAAAAAGACGCATTTGGAACTTGTTTCCAGGTGCACAAGGTCGTCAAGCATGAATTTTTGTATTCGTCAGACAGAGTGGAGGAGATCTGAAAGCCTCTTTGGAATACGGAAATGCGCTAATCTATGGTTATTCATGTTTTCAAACACAATTGACGGACATCCAGCTAGTGTTGTAGTTCCTTAGCTTGCAGAAATACCTGGAGCTTTTTCTCTCTAAATTGGAATAACAATGCCCGCTTGCAATCTTCTGGGTATGTATGCATTGTTCCACACTACAGGCAAGCGGTGTAGTAACGCAATTTCTGTTTCTAGAAATAACATTATGAATTTGTAATGAGATTTTATCTGGCCGAGGCTGTGCTTCACCAAGATGGTGTAGGCAAACCTTAAACTCTCCAAAATTGTTGCAAGTCACCAAGTGGCTGCGCGTGAAGACGCCAGTGTGAAGTTATCCGTAATAGCGCTACTCATCTAACACAATTATCACTGAAGCAGCTCCCTATCGGATGCACGCTTTCATAAATTAGTGCGAAACTTTACGCAATACCGTTTCCTGTTTATTACTGTATCAGAGTAACTAGTAAGAACACAATGTGGTAAGAGGTGATGGCTGTATACATGCACAAGCAAACGCACGCACGAACGAATACACTTGCCGAGTACGTACATAGATCTAAGAATCATGAGTATGTTGATCATCATCATAATCACTGTCACCATCGTCGTCATCGTCATCATAATTATCAAAATATGTCCCCCGCAGGATAAATGTCCGACTCCACTAATTCCCAACTACATTTATCCTGCGCTGTCCAAGTGCTTTTTCCAAACTCAATTCGTTCTTCTCCCTCCATTGTGTTATCAGCGCTCTCCTACGTCTTTTCCCGTCGCTAGGCAGGGCCACCCCGTTACCGCGGTGGCCTACCGGTGGCCAGCCCTCTTCACTGCATGATTATGACCTAACCCCGCTTCCTTCCCTCAATTTGAGATATGTTATATCCTCCTGACTGTGCTACAAATGCAACAGCTCATTTGCTATCGACAAGCGTTGCTACTATAATTATTCTTTCCCTGGCACGCTGGGCCTACCCGAGTTGCTTAATGTGCCTATAAGTTCCCTAGTCTTTCACTAATAGTCATCGCACAAAGCACGCATTAATTATAGCCTTAGCCTGTCTTCGACACAGGTTAGCATGCTCTTCATTACTTGGCAATGTTTGCTTCTGCTCCCCAGCCAATGTGAATTCTCAACATAGTTTATCTTTCCCGTTGTTTAGAATGAGCCTCTCAACTTTCAGAGAAGTTGGTATTTTCACTCACCAAATCTTCTGTTTCATTGCTTAGACCAACGTTTCTTGGTGTCTGTTTACATTACTTTAGTATCACTCGCATTTATCTGTAATCCTACGACTATTCCACTCCTATGACACTTTAAGGAAAAGGATTCATCAGGTAAAAATTCGGCAGTTGAGAAATTTTGGCAAGGAGTAATGCATTGGTACAGAGGAGCAAAGTGCCTGCTTGATGTTCGTAGTAAATGCCTTCGTCCTGCTGTGAACACGAAAGACACTTTCGCTAGTGCTCATAATGATGATGATGATTTGACCTGTTTGTGCCCAATGGCTGACCCACGAAGAGAATGATTTTGACGACGATGCGGATTTGAAGTAATGACTACAATCGCGATGAAAACTTTTCACGACGAACGTGCATACCGACAAATGTGTGTTTGCCGGCAGAAATGAAAAAATTCAAGTGTTAATAATTTGGGAACCGCTATCTGTCCTTTCAGTGTAAGAGCTCATGGCAGCTCACCTTCTTGTGCTTGAGAGCACTTTTGATGCAGCAACAGAGGACCAGGATCCAGGTGACGGCGAATTGTGTGGCCCCCATGCTAATCAGGATTAGGGAGCTCAGCGGCATAACTGTGGAGAGAATAGCGGCAGCATATAATGCGTGGCGGGTTATCCCATTATATTCGTGACACAGTGGGGCTGTCGTCCCAGGTTACGGCACACAACACTCACGGCACATGGAGTTTCCGAGATTCGCCTCGTCGCTGTTGTCGCCGCAGTTGTTGACGTTGTCGCATACGTATTCCTTGTAGATGCAGCGACCCCCGGAGGCGCACTGGAACTGCTGGGGCCCACACTTGCCTTCACTCCGGGACACTACGAGAACAGGCAACGAACGATGCTTACACACCGTAATTTAGCTACCACGAACACCTAAACTGTCTTCTCAAGAGCGATTTCAATACTTTACTATCGGGATAATTTTTAAAATAAAGTCATGTTGTTTGGGTACATTGTAATCTAGAACCACTTCTTAAAACCCTTTGAGGGTTTTTGCCGTACGTGTACTGCGGCGGTTTTCCGTCCCGAAAGGTCTTTGCCGTACGGGTACGATTTCGAGCATCCGTTTGAAATTTCGCGCCATATTAAGCGATGCATTCTCCCTGGGAGGTGCTGCCACCTCCTGGGACTTACAAGAAGTGTTTGAAATTTGATTGTGCTACCTTCTTGAGGTGAAAAACAGAACTCTCTGGCTTCGTAGCGTTACGGCATCTGTACGTGTCAACGCGTTTCGTGGTTTCAGTTTCGTCACGTGATCGCATCGGAGGCGCGCGAAACTTTATCGGCGCTCGCTATCAGGGGCGGCGGAAGATGATTTCGATCTATATTGGCGCTGCTCTTATCTTGTTTATTACCCGCGCTCACTAGGTATTCTTGCCCTCCTTGCTTGGAACTGAAGTAACCTAATCGGAGACTCCGTTGCGGGGGTGGCAGAAGTTGATTTCTATCTATATTGGCGCTGCTATTAGCTTGTTTATCACCGGCGCGCATGAGTTATTCTCGCTCTCGTCGTTTACTGGGTTGCCTTCGAGTTCTTCAGTTGCACGGCAAAGCGGCGATATGGCCCAACGAACTGCCCGCTCTGATGACACCGACCGCGATGACTCTTCTGATTGAAGTTTGCTCCTTTCACCGAGTCTGAATCGAAGACAGTCTTTCTTCGGAAGAAGACAGCTCATTTTCAGACATGCGCTTTATGCGTGCAGACTGCGATAAGGCACTGTGCGTAGACCCGTGTTTCAAGGAATACCACACCCTGAAATACTATTGAACATTTTTCAGTTCTAAGTGATGCTGACCCCAAAATACTGTTCCTGATAATTTTTTACCATTTAATCCTGACTTTAGACATTTTGTACATTCCAAATCCGCAATAAACTAATTTGACCACCAGGGAAAGTTTTTTTCAAAAAAATTCGGAGGGTTTGAAGACCAGCGTTTTCCAGACCTTGCATTTATTGCGGACAAACCAACCTGGATGAACCATAGGAGGACGATTATTTGAAGTACCATGCATGATGACGTTACATATACATAGACGAAATAGGGCTCTTTTGTGCTTTGCTACTTGACCTTGCGAACGAGAATAAGGAGCCCTCAAAGTTGTCGTTAGAATGCATAAGTCTTAGAGACGCCTATGTTCAAGGAGTCTTTGTAGTCAATCTTTGTGAACACGCATGGCGGGATGTAATCTTTTCTCTTTCTTCAGGACGAGCCTCTTTACCTGAGATGAGACCATGGCGACGTATGCTCATCTAGACGGGTAAATGCGCTCACGCGGAAACCATTACTCGCATTTGAGGGTAGGCGATTCTGGTCAGCGGAAGATCCATAGTGGAACCTAATTATCAGGCAAGCTGGCCAATGCGCACATCCGCATCTTCATTAACCCGGTCGAATCTTGTTCGTGCCGGTCGCCCAGCACGCGAGCTGTGGAGCGATTGATAATGGTACAAATCAAGCGAGCGTGCTCGAATACTATTACATATACCATGGTCATAGCTGGCACGTGCCAATCGTGTGAGCCAGACCCTCAGTGAGACCCTGGAACGTTCCTTAACTGACTCCCAAACTGACGCCCCATATGTTCTGCCAGCTCACACTTTGTCAGCATTTCTGATGGTTCTGAACACCTGATGGTAGCGCACTTCCACACGGATACTAAAAAAGGAGACATACCACAGCGCTGACTCACACCTAATTTTTATAACAATAGACACAATTTAAATACTCCAACCTAAACCCATGTGACCACAAATCATACATACGTCACAATCCATCGTGTTATTTCCAAAACGTGACAGACACGAAGTGTGTGGATGAAGGCGCGTGTTTTATATTTACGCAAGAGAGTTATTTAAAAATTCAAACAAGATTTCATTTAAAGAAATAGAAGGCACACCAAAGACCACACCCCGATTTTTCTCATATTTTGTGCCTCGATAATCTCGGCTGGTAATTTCATCCCTGGGCACAGATAGTATCACTGTTTCCTTGAACGCAGGCCCGCATTTGCACTCTAAGAGGTGCTGAGCCACGTGCGAGTAGTTGTCTCCTGCTAAAGACCGTTTATGTTCTAATCAACCTAACATTAATACAACTACTCGTACGTGGCTCAGCACGTTTCAAAGTGCAAATTCGAGCCTGGGTCCCAGGAAGCAGTGATACTATCTGTGCACAATGACAAATTGACAGCGATATTATCAAGGCATATAAAAAAGAGGTGTGGTGCTTTAGTGTGCCTTCGATTCATTTATATGAAAGTGAGTTAAATTTTTAAATTGCTCTCTAGTGGAAAAGTAAAACACGCGCCTCCATCCACAGAGTTTGTTCGTGCCTGTCATGTTATGGAAATAGCTCTATGGATTGTGACGTACGTATGTTGTATGGTCACATGGGTTTGGGATGGAGTGTTGAAATGTGTGTCTATTGCTATACAACTTGGTTGAGTCAGCGCTGTGGTTTGTCGTCTTTTTTCTTAGTGTCCATGTTAAGTGCGCTACCATCAAGAAGTTCCAAATCCAATACAAACTAGCCAAGTTGTCACTTGTACAGTATATTTCTGATGGTACCGGAGGTCATTTTACCTGTAGCTTTCAAGAACGAAGCCGGCCGCAATCTTGCAAAATCCTGGTAACTACTGCGGTAGTAAAATTTCAAGTGACAATCACAGAGGAGGGCTTCGAATGTTCGTATGGGGAGAAGTATTTGTTGACTGAAAATTTTTGTTGACCTAAATGACGGATGACAATGTACTGAAATTCAAAGTTTCTTAAAAATTATCGGTGAAAGCAAGCCCCTTTAATGTTCCACTTAGGCCCGTCGTTAGAGCTTTATTGACGCGACAAGTGCACAAGCTGAAAGCGGAGTGTTTGTTTCTAGGGGACGGTAACCGGCGGCACAGTTGATGATGCCGAGGTCTCGCGAGGAGGAGGCCCCGTCCAGACTATTCATGTTAGAACAAGGTGTGTGCATAGCTACAGACAAAACTTCGACCGCGTATCTGCTTCCTGATGTCATCGCGTTCTAAATATCATAGAAAGACGATTGTCTTGTGCGCTCCTCCAGCATATTTGTGTCGTCGACGTGTACCCATACTAAACTTCTTGTGCGTACAATAAATGGAAGCGTCAGAAAGCTGTTTTCGTTTAACTGTAGTAAATGCGGCAGCATTGATACAACAACCCTTTCCATGCTTCAAACCCTTTACGGCCCAGCCCACAGAAACGTGTGGGTCAAGAAAGTCGTTCACTAAATGACACCTGTTTCGGTTGTGGTATCACAGCCCTGGGTAGTCGCTGCGAACGCTTCCGAGACTTCATTGGTTTCGGTAGTTCACTTATTTCGCCAGCAGGAGGCAAAAAATCGCACGTCAAAAACGGCGCTCCAGCCGGCGCGATCACGCTAGCATCCTTCAAGATGAAAACTCACACTTTTTGCTATTCTCGTATTTTTTAAATAATAAGCGTAAGCCAGGACTTGCAGGACTTGCGAAAAACACGATCGGTTAAAAAGTACACCCGTTGCCTTCGTGGGCGTTCCGTCATCACGCTTGAAAAATTCACCCACACATATGTGTGGGCTAGGCTTTCGTCGTCACGAAAATTTTGCTGGCGGTACAGGGTGGCGGGCTCATGCACTGCAGCTCTTAGCGATAATTTTAAAGACGATAGTCTTTCTTGGGCTACTTAAACCCAGAAATTTTGGTCTGTCTGTCTGTCTGTCTGTGACTCGATTCAGCCACCCGGCCAAAGCAAAAGAATGCCTGCGCAATAGTGTTATATAGTCACAGCTAAATGTACCCGTCTTGGTCTGGTGTAATGTTCATACTTGTCAACATTGTTGAAGAAGAACAAGACATTACGCAAATATGACACAACAAATCAATACAGAAGTGATATTTGCAGTGTTCCTTTATAAAAATTCAAACATGCTTGACTTTTGCGAAATTAAATACTTCATCAATTGCAGAAAAAGAATTCACTCCGCCGTCGCCTGCTGTCGCCCGCGCCACTATAGCTTCTGGCGCCATTTAAAGAAATCAGCCGGCAACAGTTACGCAAGGTTCCACTAGATAGTTTCCACTTTCTGCTTGCAACGCACGTGGAGTAGGGAAACGCGGTTCTATAAACGTTGAAGTAGGGTGCCTAGATTAATGCGCGTCTTCTCCGTACGGCAGTGTTGGCATCGAGACACCCGGTTTGGAACAGTGGAACGCGCAAAATTTAAAATGATTTAAGCAAACATTTGGCGTCTTTACCTTGGGAGGAGCGCGACGCAACAGGAACAACATGAGAGGTGAGCGGTAAAGTGAAGGGAGGCATTTACTTCGCAAAAGCCGATAAAGACTATCGTCTTTTGACGTCATTTGCAACGAAAGGAGCAGATACGCGGCCAATTTCTTGCTTTCCTGGTGTCTCATTTATTCGCGGTTTGGTGCTGGCTCGTTCGTAACGTTTTCTTGCGCCTTAACCTTGAACTAGTTCCGTAATTACTTGTGATAATAATATAATTATGATTAATAATTATGTTAACTAAAACTTTATTATTATTATTTCCACAAAATCCTTTTTATAATATACGTACACCTGAAACAATATTAATTTTGTTCATGCTGCGGTTCTTGTGCATGCGTTTACAGGTAAACATCCACCACTTTTCTCTGTACAGCCCGAATACTTCGGGTAGTTGATGCTCACCTTGAGAGAACGAGGTCACGATGGCGGCTAACGTGTAACCCTCGAAGAAGGACGACAGCGGTGTCGGCGTGTGCAGCTTCAGCGTCACCGATTGCGACGTGTGGAAAAACAAGTGCTGGTCCTCTCGCAGCTTTCCGCAGCGGTCCTGTTCCGAGGCGACGCTGTACTTGGTCTCCACCTGCGACCCAGGAACCATGCCATGTGAAGAATTAAGCCAATTGGGAATTGAAATGGCGGCTCTACTTTCCTGGGAACCCTGCTTTTTAGTTCCCCTTTGAAAGGGAGGCTGATTGATCGCGTTGTATGAATCGAGTCGTTATAAGAAACAAGAAACTGGGGTTGTAGCTCGAAAGGAAAATACGCCAAGGACACATTTTATGAACCAACGGAGCATATTTAGTGGTGAATATTAAAAGCAAGGCTGCCTTTCAACTATTACAGCTAGGCAATTGGTAAACTGTGCATTCTTTGAACCCTCTATAACAAAATGGACGTCAGCTCGCCCTGCGAAAGTGGATGCCTAGTGCAACTGTTGTAAGCCACTACACATGCTACTGATGGGGGAGGGTATGAAACGTTCCTCGTTGTCTCAGCGGGCTTTTCACTTGCCCTCGGCTTGTCTGGCGACAAATGCTGGGTCCAGACTAGCCTGACTCATGTGGTATCCCTCGAATGACGTCACCCTACCTCCCCTTTGAGAGCAGCTGCCAATCTAATCTTTACCAGGACACTTGGGGGGGGGGGCGATTCCATTGTCCACCGGCGCCTTATCTCTCCATCATGCAGTTCAACGCCTCTGTTGTGTGTTTTTCTTTCCAGGAATACTGAGCTCTATGCTGCACGCCTGAGTAGCCTCGCGCATGCGCTCGTGGTTTTGAGCGAGAACTGCTGGGTCCTGCTTTGATTCTATGTTTACGACATAAAATTTTCGGACCTCCGAGAGGCTACAAGCTTCGCTATAAAAAAAGCTGAGTTTTACAATACGTCGGACGCTTTGCTCGTAAACACAATGCACTAATGTGAACAGCGCGTTTTCTCGATGAATGTCCTTTGGGAGAGATGTGCCCCTTCTCGGTGAAACGTGCAATCATCTCGGATAAAGAAGGCCTGCAGAATTAGGCGCGTCCCGGTGCGCGCATGTCGGTTAGTTGTTAATCGGTTCACGTGTCGCCAGTACCCCGAGAGCTGCCGTCTTTGGGGAGGTTTCAACTAGAAAATATTGTACGTCGCCTACGAACACAACACAACCGGTGGCCCTTGCCACAGGACAGGATTCGTCATTATGAGGAACGAAGCCCTCGCGAAAACTGTGGGGGAGAACGACAGGGGATGTTCGCAACCACCACGCCACCCAAGCTATGAATAAGTTTGCGGGGCGGTGTGGTTTTAAATACTCTCCCCGGTTTTGAATTTGCATGTCATCATATCCTGCACTAGTGAGACCGAGTGCGGTGCCAGCTGAGAAAACTGCAAATTCAAGCCGAGCTGGAGCGAATACTGCTACAGTGCGGGTGGCTTCAAACGTCGTGGTGATCGTGTGTGAGTGGGGTGTTGTGGGTACACAGAAATTACTGACAAAAGGAGAAATATTGGGCGGTGTAGGTAATGACAGAACTGTGTAGCCTGCAACTTGCTCGGGTTGTATTGGCCCCTTATTAACTAGATCGTGCCACCTCCAATCATCGCTCGTGTCACTTGTTCTGCTGCCACGTAGCAATATATACGTGCGAAATTATACTCACGGAGAGGTAGTCGATGCAGGAGCCGTTCAGCATCCCGGCGCGCAGGTTCATCTCGACGAACGATACGATCAGGCCCGTGGCGTACTTGGTGAACAGCTTCATGGAGCACCCGTACTCGTGCCGACCGCGGCCGTCCCGGAACTGCGTGGCGGTTACTATGGCCGCCGACTGATCTGTGTCGCGTTCCACAGCTCGCGCTGGTTCTCCTTGTTGTCGCAGTGCTCGTTCAGAGACACTGTGACGATGAAGCACCATGAAAAAAAAATAATCAAGCCCTCTTCTAAACACAACAGGGGTGCGCGCATATTTTGTCACCAGCCAGTATATAAAACAAAACCAAACTCATATCGGAAACCAACCCTTAACCGAACTGAAACCCATCCCAATCAACCCAGACCGGTACTCAAATCAACCCAACCCCTGGCCATTTAACCGAGGTGGAACTGCACACAACCCACTAGATCAGCGTGATCCAATCTGAAACAAAACAATACCACACACACACACCAGAAAAAGAATCACCCCTCACCCCATAAATAATAACCTCCTCATGGACAGATATTCATTTCCGCTGGCGTGTCTGCTGTCACGCTATATTTATCGGAAACTTTCAAGTCAGCCGCCCATCTCCCGGCATGCAGTGCGCCCTATCAACTGTTGCGTCCGTGCCAACCGTGCAGCGGGAAACAGGGACATGAGCATACAGCGCGTCATTTGAAATTAGCCGCTCATTTCCCGGCGCGCAGTGCGGCCCACAGACGACAGAGTCCGTAGGAGCTACTAAGTGCAAGGAATAACCTCTGACGCCTGGCTGATGAAAACCGTGTCGGAATGGCGCAATTGGATAGACATCGGCTTCATAAGGCAAGGGAAGCACGTGCAATTCCGAACGAGGGAAGCGTGATTTTCTAGGGCCGCTTGCATTTGCGGAATGCCTTCCCGGGGTTCCACGACACAAGTCAGTCAAAACAAGCTTCGCTTGAAAAGAAAGAGCCGGCGCCATTTTCAGTTTTTCTCGGATGTCCGTCTGTCTGTCTCTCAGTCATTCGCTGAAACCGCCAGGCAAAAGCAAAAGCTGCAATAACACTTGAACACGCGATATATATATTGACAAGACGGCTGTAACCTAATAAATCTGCATCCATGGCTCTCACGTGTCCACATGATTCAGCGCAAACGAAGCCTGAGGCACATTTGAAGTACACTTAAGTGCACAACAGGGGGTACCAGCGCTGTATTGGAATACACCCCCGATCAGGTTTTACGGGAACAAATGAAGAAAACGTGCAGCGTGTACCTGCTTGCTTTACTGTAAACGTAGTAAAAATGGAGGCCTTCTGCCGCCCCGCTTACGCAAAGCTTTCCCTTCCTTACGGCCGCACTCTCAGTGTGCTCTTACGTTCTCCCCCACTTGCTCTACGACAAAGCACATTCGAAGTTGGCCAATTTCAATTTTCCAGCGTTCGCACTGCTCCCTTGCCGTCTGACAGGACCTTTCTTTATTTTTTGGCCGAAGCGTCCTGAGCACGAGCTCTTTTTAAAGAGAAGCCTTTTGCCTCTACACCGCGAGGGTTCTGTCGAGAGTGTCAACAGAAAACTTCCGCGGACAGATAAAAGTTACTGGTACCGCCAGGAATCGAAACTTGAACAAATACAGAAACGCAGCGAGAGCGCGTTGTCTCACCTACTGAGCTACGAGCCCACGCGGAGACAGGGGAGACAGACGGTGCACTCACCGAGTAGATTTGCGGGTTATGCTCCTTGCGTTCTCGCTGAATGCCACGTGGTAACGTCACATAACCTCTGACGCCACCGCGCGGCCGCCAGCGGCAAGTGTAGCGGCCATGTGCGCGCCATGCGCATGCGCTTGGAGTTAGCAAAAATTAAAAGAAGCTCACACCAACGCACAAGGTACCTCACTTCTCCGTCTCTGCCGCCAATCTCGTCGGGTCTGTCGGCGGCGGCCGAGACGGAGGAAAAGTAAGATAGTCTAACACGGGCCTAGAACGTCAGCGGACGCTCACCCGTGAACGCCAACAGCTCCGCCGTTTCATCAAAGTTCACAAGCTTGGAACTTGCTCCAATTTGTTTCGTAATAACGCGACAACAGGATGTGATGTAACGCCAACACTAAAATTGGGGGCTTAAAGCCTTCGAAGAGCTTTCCAATTTTAAGGCGAAAGCATCAGTGAACTATGTATACCGAACATCCGGCGTCCATGGAACAGAAAATGGCCGTGTGGTGCAGGTTAAAACTGTTTAATGAATATTTCAAATCACAGAGAAAGTGCCGCTTCCGCGTTGCCAGGAAGATCAGCTGCGCAAGCGATACAATAATGACACATATCGTACAACGGAATACGCGCAAAGTCGGCGTGGTTGAGTACACGGAGGAACGTCTTGCGACGCACGGGGACACGACGGGATACGCGCAATAACAGGTACTGAAGTGATGTGTAAACGTTGCGGGATTACTAGTGCAAACTGTAGTCTGGAGCCTCTAGACCATCTTTCGACCACTCTTGCTGCGTTTGCGCGACTTTATTCAGCACAGAAAATAATTCGAAAATACTGTCCTCCTCTCGGCATCCTGCTGGCTATTTTCTGCGACGTTTCGTAGGACGTCAACACCAGATGGCATGGCTTGACATCGCTACTGCACGGCTCGCGGACCGTCCGAAAATATCAGTCGGCCTAGCGTTTATTCGGCCGGCAGGCAGCGGGTCGTCGAAATTTGTTTGCTCAGTTGAAACTCAGCCACGACACGTTTGTGCCTGGAAGAACGTGGCTTTAGTTGGTTAGATTGTAGACTGTATCAAGTCGCTCCACAGAAGCGTACATGCGACGCTTCGCTGACGGGTACGTTAGTAGAAAAATCTAAGGCCATTTGAAGGCGGGAGGAGAGCCTGCGAAGTTTATATAGGCACAAATGAATTTAAATCAACCGAAACTTTCATCTTACAGCGTACAAACAAGGTGCGGGAAGCACTTTTCGCGGTGGGTGAAGTAGCACAGCGCCCAGCAGCCAGCCGTACATTCGCGAATTGATTTTCTGCCTAGGGAATGCAGTCGCTAGATGTGAGATATTTGTGGGAATTTGGGGTACGCTTACTGCATGAGAGCTATTCAAGAAATAGTTATCTAAACTGCCTGGAATGCTAAAACTAAATAAAAATGTGAACAGGCTATGCAATATATACTTTATATTTCGACTCCTGACACTATACTTATGGCCTACTGGTCCGGAGCACTGTGTATATTGCTGTTTGTTTTTTCACTTCGCAAGTTCGAATCCCAACAGCGCATGCTTTTTAATTTAATATATTTGTTTTTGGATAATGTTTTCTGTAATGAATTCACTATTTTTACCTTGTAACGTTTATTGCTCCACGAGGGAGTTCGCAGAACGCGTGCAGAATACCACTGACGCACTGGCGAGTTCTCGCTGGCGTGGTGTTGCCATAAGCACCGACTGCTTGCTGGCACAGTCCCGAATCGGCCGACCCTTGGCCTGGTGCGAACACGCCTCTTACGTTACAGGCACGAGCCAGGCAAACTCCTAAGGTGGGGGAAAAGCGTATCGCATTTGACCGTCTCTGGTGACGCGGAGGGCGTTCATCAACTGCGTGCGCCTCGGCTAGTGATCGTTACGATTTCAAGTCGAGCTGACAGGCTTATCTGACGCATTTTACAGCCTGACAACATGGCAGAAGCGCAGTATGCCGATTACTGAGATATCGGCCATTCACAGCCAACGATAACATCGGAGGAAAAGTACGTTGTGTCACAGAACCGAAACGAAACCTGTCTTGCATTCTAATGTTGGACATCGTCCAATCCCATTGAATCTTATATTGACATCACTGCTTTAGGTGGTGCGGCCGCCGCACACCGCGGAAGGTAATTTTTTTTCTTCGAGGCTTTATAAAATAAACATTACCTTATTGACCGTATCAACCATGAAAACTGTGTTTATTTGGGCAAGCCTATGCAATGCAAGCAAGAAGCTTGAAAATTTCGCTTCAGTGTGGTTTGGAGAATGGTGGGTCCGGCACTATAGCGCGCTTCATAGCTTAACGCAACGCAACCTACGCTAACTTAACATAACTTAACGAACGGAAAGCAATAATTTAAAACACCGAAAGCTATTTTAAGCCATGGAAATTATAAGTGACACGCGGTGAAAAACATCAAGGAGGCGACAGCAGGATTTGAACCACTGCCTTTGGCACCAGGGAGCTAAGACGCAACCTGTTCACCAGTTCACCAAAACTGCGAACGCTCTGTTGGCGCCAGCCTAGTCCTGAACATTCGAATGTCACCGGACGGCCTCTACCCATGTTTGCAGTGCCAAGGTACAGCGGCCGTCAAGAGAGCACTGTACACACTGCGTAAGAAGAAAGCGTGCCAGAAATCCCTTACCTTGTTCGTAGTATGCCGGATTGAGCGGTTCTACGAGTGCTTCTGCAACAGGGAACACCAATGCGGCGAGCAGGGCCCATGGTGCCATGTCTTCTTCTTCATCTTCGCCACTCCAAACTCAGAGACGCGCGCTCAGATGACAACCCCTGAAATCAGCGAATGTCCAAGTAGACCGGCGGTCCGGCCTAAATGTGAGCGGCTCGATTGGAAGTTGTTTCTTACAAATTCCGCTTTCCCGAATTCAAAAGAAAGAAATGGCCCATTGAGCGACAAAATCTGCCGCTTGACGTCTGTACAAGCGAAACAGTACACAAAACAACCGGAGATGCAAAGTGAATAAAGTTAACGTAATTATGTTAAATAGGCTGAGGATATTGTGGGAGTGTTAGCGTAAAGAACCCAAAGCCGCCAGGATGCTTCTGCATCACGCATAGCTGACACCCCTTTGGTAAAGCTTTTACGCTGTTAAAGATGGATTTAGTGAATGTGTTAGGGCGTTCGACTTGGAAAACGTCGACAGCGGATGCACACAGATCAATGTGGGCAATGAAATGTACGTGTCATGGCAGGTAAAGGTAATCCGAAGTCAAGTTATAACTCAATTAAGACAGCGTATAACCATCTAGCGGGTATTTTGTGCTTAAAATGTCGACAACATGCCCACTACAACCCTGCCCAAGGGTTGGGGATTGACAGCTACAGCAGCGGAAGAATCTTTTGGCCGTTGCACCAATTTTCAGTCGGCTGCTGGGATCACCCGATGACGCGGGAGTGTTCGAAATAGATGTCATATGGCTTTGCAGTCTTCGGAAACGCAGCTGTGGGGCATTATTCTCCTTGAGAATAATAGAGAAAGCCCTTATAAGAGAAATGACACCAGCAGTGAGTCTTTTGTGCTCAAGGTTCCAGGAACACAGCGAATGCGCAAGCAGCAGCAGCACCGAGAGGCGCAGCTTCCGAAGAAAACACCAGTAACATTTCTCGCTCTTTTCACCTATATACTCCGGAGTATTTGGACTGAGCGGTGACCAGCTGGTGCACACAGATAAATGTGGGCAATGAGGTTTACGTGTCATGGCACGTAAAGGTCATGACACCTTTGGATCTGCACGTCCAACGAAACCTGTCCAGCCGTTCATGCGAGCAGCAAAAGCAGGCGCCTACTAAGACTAAGAATGCCACCCACTGGCAATAAATTTATTAGGAATAACCATTTATTCCTTCTCCTCCGCTGCGTCCTCACGACGGAAGTCTGAGAACGCGGAGGACGACGTGCTGCATTCCTGCTCCACTCGAAACGTCAGCGTGATCAGCAGAACAGGAGATCAGAAAAATATGGACAGTAGAGATATTACGAAAAGACTGACGAATAAGAGGCATCAGACGAATACGGAAGCCAGAAAAAAAGGGGTGGGGAATGGCGGATATCGTGGTTTTTGGATATCATGGTTTTTGAAGGACACAAGGTCCCGTCCACATGTACCACCATGGATCGGAAAACACGTGTTTTCTGAACAACAAGCACTAGGTGGGCGAAGATTCCAGCCGCCTGCGGCATTGCACCGATGAATGTCCTCCGCAGGACAAAACACTGCAAAGACTGGTTCGCTGAATATTTGCCGGACAACGAGAAATGTAATCCTGATGCATGCTGCGAGGGAAGGGTCACACGACATGGGACAAGCCTCGAGCATGGACTGACCTTGAGCAGCTATGCTCGTCGGTGTTTATGCTGTGATAACCAATGTTGCCCACCAATCCCGGCGGGACCACCAAGGCTAGCGGCCAACGAAGATTTCTATTGGGGGGTGGCGTTACATGCTCGTTACAACAAGCATGGCGCCAAAAATAAAGATGCCATTTAGTTCAGGAGCGGCATAAGGAGCAGGACCAACAATCGCTCCAAAGTTGTTGAGAAGACTAAAATGATCGAGACACGAAAAGCGGCGAGCGAGCTCTGCCCTAGCGGAAAAGTACCAAGCTGGGACACGGTGCCTTATTTATCCCGAAGTTTACTCTCCGTCCATGACAACGCTACTCTTGAATAAAGTCACTCTGTTTCCAAGGCGCCTAAAATCATCTAGTATGTGTCTTCCCAGTCAGTGTGCGCGCCACTGTGCTCTGTTTGCTATAAACATATAAAAATCTTCTACATACCTAAAAACTTTTCAAACCAAGTGAGCGCTAAAAGCACACTCGAGAGCATGATCTGTCTGAGCTG
This sequence comes from Haemaphysalis longicornis, assembly GCA_013339765.2. Classification (NCBI taxonomy): domain Eukaryota; kingdom Metazoa; phylum Arthropoda; class Arachnida; order Ixodida; family Ixodidae; genus Haemaphysalis; species Haemaphysalis longicornis. Next base: position 22,623 of record JABSTR010001430.1, on the reverse strand, counting down.
GGAATATAATGCATAGAATGGGGGAAACGCACTAACCTGTCCAAATACACTGTGCACATAGAGGTGATTGTCAAGTGGTATGAAGGTGCTGCTAACACACGCCTCTAACAAGGTCAGCAAGTTGTCTGCAGCGTTCTTATAGTGTTCTAGTGAAATAAACCATCGTCTGTGAGCTTAATAGCTGCCGAGAAGACAACCGGAAATTCACAAACACTGGCCATAAAATTTATAAACTTCTCTTAATACCTTACGAATACACATACCAGCTGAATGTTCGTAGAGTTGAAGAGAAGAAAACACGTAATTAAGAAACAAAAATCCCGACCCCTCACGCAGGTACCTCAGGTACCTCAAAAATGCCAACACAAAGCTCTCGTCAGCATGCCGGAAGTGCGTCGATGCCGAAATACGTACAGAGGATTGTCTTGATACACGGTCATTTTCATGGACGTAAAAATCGTGGTCCAAGCGCGGAAAAACTGAGGATTGTTTACGTTTTACTGCCTCAGGAAACAGCTGGCTGCAGCTAAACTTTCGACATTCGTCCCCTCGGGGTGAAACTTTTCAACTTCGTCGTATAAAATCTTACCATGTGTAGGTACATCCGAATAAACACATAGAGGAGAGTTCGAAATATATTCAGTTTAAGGTGCGCCTGCACAAACAGTTGCTGTAAAGTCAACGCAAAATCCGTATTTAACCGAAAGTACATCACGATAAAACGGTCTTGGAAGGGAGGTTGTGAAATCTGACAAGCTCCAGATTACCACCCCACTATGTGTTCAAAGTTGACCCCGCGTCCCCATCGCATCCGTCAGAAGAGGCATGTTGTATAAATTCGAGCCACCAAAAGTAATGGCGGCGCCTGCAAGCGCATGCGCAGAGAGGGGTCGTGGAGAAGGTTCATTCCCGCGGTTCATTTGAAGGGGCACTGTACAAAAATTTTGCATCTTGTTTTTTTTATGCAATAAGTAGCTAATGACCTACTTATCACGTGTGGAAACCTGCTTTGCTTCAGCGTGCGACGGTTGTTTAATTAGAGACGTTTTCAATGCGGACAGTAGCAGTTTCGGTTTCAGCGGGATGCCGTGAAACGTGAATTTTGTATAAACAAAGCTGTCCACGTGACCGTCGGGCGGGTATCACAGAGCAGAGCTGCCGTAGTACTGTCAAATCCGCGGCGCCGGCAGTTTCTGATAATGCCTCGAAGTGCTGATCTCGTGAGACGTTTAATTAAAAACCGACCATGGACGTGACGCAATCGCTGCGAGTGCAACTTACTGCCGCGGCTAGAAAACCACCCGCGACGCTCGAGACGGTGGGGAGACGCGCGCTCGAGCAGCCGGCCGTTCTGCCTACAAGTCCGCCTACAGATGTGTTCGACATAACACTGCGGCGGATATTAGATTGCCGCTCTCGTAAGCGGTGCAGATGAAGCTTTTTAATACAATCCGCCATCTCACTATTAACTTCCTTTCTGGTATGTGCTGCCATTATTGGGACTTGAGTCCCATTTCGTGCAGCGGCAATAAGTTATCGCTAGAGCTACCTGCTGCGCCACTTCCCGGCCATGGCCACCGCCTACGCATCGAGCGTGCGGCTCGCTCAGTGCGCTTCTCGTGTCCCCGGCGCGTTTTGGCGTCCAGTGTATTAAAAAGCAATAAAAAGAGAGTGCCTGGAATCACTGTAGAAATTAGGTCGCGGCCAGCTGCCCGATTAGCCAACGAAATCACGGCGCCTCCGCCGCCAAGGATTGTTCGTTGCTCGAGAGCAGACGCTCCGACCTCTGATTGGAACGGCGAGGCGGCGAAAAACGCCGGCAGTGCGGAAGCGGCCAACACAAACTCGTGACGTGATGGATGTTGTTTTTTTTCACAAAACATCCAGGGAATGTCGATTGCGCGAGGGCCGTCCGCTGGCGGCTCGGTTGCCGTTTCGCACACTTTAAAATTGATTTTAAATATGTTCTTAGCTGTATTTGCCGCTGATATTTTGCAGATGATGTATGTGTGTTCACACAAATCTATCTCCGAAGTTATCTCGCCTTCAAAATTTTGTGTCAGTACCGCTTTAAAGCGAAAGCCTTCTCAGGGGGACCAATGGCGTCCTGGGAAGAAACTAATGCATTTACCCATAGACCGGTCGGTCCACCCAAAAGCTCGGATAATATTTCTGGACACGCTGCGCGCGTGTGAAACCGGGCTTTTGTTGGGTCGAAATGGTTACTTGAAAATCGTCGAAGAAGAAACTGTTCTAGATGAGGCAATACACGCATCGATAATAAAAGAGGAGTAGCCTAAGATACCTTTATCTCATAAACCGCGTATCGGTATACACTGAGATAGTTCATATACTCCATTTACTTGCCGAGCCGTGACGGGAACAGGAAATCCACAGCATTCTTTGCGTCACGCCTTCCCGAAATCGTCTAGTTCCCGCGGGTGCGTTCATCTCGCCCTGCGCGGCTGGAGGAGTCAAAGAAGGCGAGCACTGGCCGGAAGCGCAGACGGCGGCGACGTTGGCGACGTCACGCGGCAAAAGTAAGCGCCCTAGTGAGTTCCGGCCGACTCCGCCGATTTCGGCGGAGCAACTTTTCTTGCTCCACGGAGCGATCTCGGCTGCGACGGCGTTCCCGATCTGCATTGGAACAGGATTTGGTTGCTCCCTATCTGCCATTGGAACGCGTCTGCTCCAGACAGAGCAGAAAAGTTGCTCTGAAAGTGCTCCGGATCTGCCATTGGAATTCAACATTAGGTTGTACCCGAGTCTAGTTGATGTCAGCCTGAGGCAATTTGTTTACGACACAACACAAACAGACACAGAAAATATGCAAGAGAGACAATCAATTTATCAATACATTAATACGCTCTTACATGAGGACTGTTAGTTACAACACTAGCAATTTTCTCATATACATGGATATCAGAATTGAACAATCCAGACTCCCAGCACTCCAAACACACTTCCGCACTCTTCAAAAGCTCTTTTCGGAAGGTGTTTATAGCCGCCTAAGAAATTTTTTGATGGAGAAGCGCGTTTTTGAGCCAATCGCAATTGTGGATTTTAAGGCATAAGGAAATGAAGCTAAACAGCGATGCTTCGCCGCTGGCTGTTCAATATGGGAGTGATCTCTCAGCAAAGGGATGTTCGATTCTCGAACGGTGCGTTGTAACTACAGTTGGATTTGAGTACGCTTATAGAAACGCACATGCTAGTGCTCATGTTTGAAGAAATCTGTTTGGAGAGCACGCGAAACGTAGCCACTGTGAAAATTGTGGAAACAATAGCGAACTACCACATCTCTAGATTTTTGGATTTAAACTGCTCCACTTGTCACTGAAGCTGAGCGCCTCATTCCACTGCTGGTAGTGGTTGTTTCCCAGTAGTTGGTTGAACTGGAGAACTAGGTTGAACGCCATAGAATTCTTAACTGTCAATGTTGCCCTTTAACGTGAATGGCGATCCCAAACTGCACCCGAAAGCGAAACTTGAGGCTACATATTGTCCGTATAGGAGGCGATATTGAAAATAAGGCATTGAAAATAGGCATTTATAGGCATTTTCGAGCATTTAGGCACAAACGCCAAAATAAGAATTTATAGGGCACTATAAAACCACCATAAAAGGTCTTAATTTCTAATTCGTGCTCATATATCAATATGGCGCGATGGGAGCGCAAAGGAACAGAAAAGGCATTCGCCTAAAATCCGCTCTCTAGTAATGATCTTTACTTCGTTGACTTCTACACACTCAAATATTGCAGTTTTGGAGTTTCTTTATAGTTTAGCTCTGGTAAATTTTAATTCGAGGACACGGGCTATCAGGAGTGTGACGCGGACACACACTGTTTGGCAGGAGGTGTCTGGGTCGGGCGGCACGCGGGGAACCTTTTTGCCACGTTATCATTGCTCAAGCATTGCATGACTCAGCTTTCGACTCTTATCAGGGACGACTAACTCGATTAGACGCAAAGCGAAGCCAGACACGTGGGCGCAAAATTTCTGTTGTCTGCGACGCGTGATGTGGCTCCAAAAGTTGGTATGTGTCGGCCTGACATCCCCGTCGGTGGCGGACTCGGGTAAGCGTTGGTCTGACGTCCCTATTGGCTGCTATGCGAGATGTGGCTGAAGGAAGAATGGTGACTACGTATGTGTGTACTTACCATTGTTGACCAACGGCTGGGCAGTGATCTAAGAGAAGATGTCAAAATGTCGAAATAAAACCAACCGAACTGCTGGCCCAGCAGGGGGAAGGTTGGAAGCGGGTATGCGACGGCGCGAAGATAGTGCTAACGTCATTCATGCCTAGAGCATTGCCTTTGATTTGAGCATTCTAACATCGACTGTACCTGCGGCCGTATAGTGTCAACGCGCAGCGGCGCTTACGCTTCATTAGTTGATTGCCAAAACTGTGGCATTGCCCGGTGATACATGGCAAACAAGAAAGTTAGTGAGATGTCAGACGCGGAGTCGTTTGTGGAGCAGGTTTGATTTTCCGCCAACTAAAACCTTTAAAAACTACTTGTAAAACTAAGAGATTTTTTGTGCTCATATTACCTTTGGAGAAGTTATTCTTGCCTGAATTAGGGGGCTGCGTTCCTATCAGCCGTTGCTGACGCCGTTGGAGCGGCGTTATGATTCGCAACGTCGCGCGAAGATGAGCAGCGCCGCAACTGTTTATTAGCAGACAACTTCGCCGCACAGACGTCATTCGTGCTCGCTGCGGGGCAATGCATGCCTACTCTGGACTCAGGGCGGCGTCAGTTGCAGTTCAAGGAGCGATGAGTCGGACGTCGCTTGGCACGTCATTAAGCTCAACGATAGGGTTACCTATCGTTTAGCCTGAACATAGAACTACCGAAGTGGATGTGCCAACGCTCTTATTCATTAACGGGTAAAGAACGGGAAAGGACCGAAAGGAACGAAAAAAAAACCGGTAATGAATGAAAAGGTCGCAATATGGTCTGTTAGCGGTTTTGCGCATGGCGAGAAGCAGCAAATGTAAACTCAGCAGCACAAAATTTAGCGACAATACTCGGTGCTATTTTTCAGACACCATGCTCACCCATTAGCACACCATAAGAAACGGCTTAGGGGCTCCGATTGTTTTCTTTTTTCATGTTGCGCTAATGCGCTTTTAGTTTTGTTGCTTCTATGATTTTAAGCGGCTTCCAAGGGGAAAAAAGCTGAAGACGCTCCTTGCTTGCACTGCTCGTAGCTACAAAGATGGTGGCGATGGTTCGGCACTTCCACGTCACAGCTCTGTACTTCGCATGTACGTTGTCACGAATTTTAGTGTTTCCCTCGGAGGAGAATGAATCTTCCGCCCACTGTCAGTGATGAAGTGGTTGGGTTTCGACGCCAGTTTTCTTTTGCAGATGGGCAAAAGAGCTGGAGGCTTTAATTAATCCATAGAACACTCGTTTTACGATGGCAAAGTAGAATAAAGTACAATGATAATCAATGCACTTCTTTCAGTGTATTCACAGAGGAACTTGCTCCAAGTGATCTCGGGAACTTTGTGGCCACGGCGCCACGTCGCTCGTTTCTGTTGTGCGGAAATGCAGCTCCGGCATGCCCAAGCCACAACGTTAGGAAGCGGCCGTTGCTGACGCCAGCACTTCTCGGTTGAAAGGTGGTTGTCGCGTGGCTGCCTTGCGATTTCTTTTAGGGGCTCGGGCTGTCGGCGTCTCATGTAGTCACGGTACTAAAACACCGGGACACTCGTTTTAGCAACACCTCGCGGTAGAACCGTAACGCGCACTAAAAGAACACACCAGGACACTCGTTTTCCAACGCCTCGCGCTAGAACATTTCGTGCTTCTAAGACACGAGACTTTTACAGCAAAGCTGTATACCTCTAAACTGTTTCATCCCAGTGGGCAACAACGCCAAGGCGTCAAGGCCTAAGACACCGAGCGCTCAGCATGGAAACCGCATTACACACTTCATAACTTCGAAACCACATCATACATAGAAATCAGATCATCTAAACCGGATCATACACTTATACACTGCATGCTTCGCCCCTCCCCAAGATTCACGTTAGTGGAGATGGCCCGTTTTTTTTATCTGTGTTCATTTCCCGCGACCCTTCATATACAGCAGTCACTCGTTATGACGAAATTGGTTATGACGATTTCTTGGTTTTTACCTCGGTGGCGCCTACTGTAACTTTGCACTAGCCACGGGCTGCCTCTCCCCACCTTTCGTTTCTTTGCTTTGACTACTGTCGCGTCGGCGACTCGAAAAGGAGCTTCGTTTAGTTGTGTAGCGCAATCACTCTGGCGTGGTGCTTGTATTCACTGCAGCAGTATCAACTTGCACTGCGAATGCAGGTTGGAAATGCAGCCTTCTCGGATACTCCCACCCCCACTCCCCTTTCACCCTTCGTACGTCTAGGCACTTTAGCGCCTTCGCCCAGTACACTTGTGTGAAATGTCTGGGGCTGGCACAGCGTACAGTTTCACATGAATGTACTGCACCGTCTTCCTCCATACAGAATTAGAGAATTGCATCAGCAAGGCAGCTAGAGCCGTAATGGGCTTGTAATTGCCGCTGTGGCGGTGTGCTTCGACGCGAAGATTGGCGACGAAAGAAGAAACCCGAGTTCGCCCTGTTTGAGGGATCTTGCGGAATGTCAGCCCACGCTGAGTGGCGCGAAAAAACAGCGCCCCGATGGGTGAGACGCCCTTCGTCGTGTCAGCCATCGCGGCTGCAACCAACAAAATATGGCATGCAATCTGCGTAAAAATGCTTTCTAAACATCACGTGAACCTTTGCTGACACTTGTTTCCTCGAGCTGGCTGCATAATTTGGTAACCAAAGCAGTCGTCTGACACCTGTGGCGAGCGGATGTGCAGAAAAGGCTTGCTCGGCAGAGACCTCACCCCAGTGCCAACGGCCCGCCGATAAACATAGCGGACGACTCGCCCGTAGTCACAGACTCGCAAGTTAGGTCATCACCACTTCACAGGAAGAGAGGCTTCGTGGCCAAATTTTGATCAGGTTGTGATGCATAGGTTGCTTTTTTGTGTGCGTAAACTCGATTGACTGTATTTATTATTTTGCCTGGATTCTTTCACTACATGGCCATCTCACCTTATATGTATGACGCATGGTAAGAATCAGAACAGGTTACCGAATATTTCGGTGTGCAACAAAAATAAGAGCTCCGCACTTGACATTCGAAAACCCGAGTATTCAGTCAAGCGCTGCAGTCGACCATGAAAACGTCCACTGAGGGCTTGCGGCATGCATTTCATACAGCATTGCCTCATCATCAAGGACGCATGCAGAAAAGTGTACGAAGTTGTCGTCGATAGGAATCAGCTTGAATGTAAACAAACACAAAGGAAGAGGGTAACGAGAACGGTCTGAGTAACGACAGCGGTCGTAAATAATGCCCTGTACTGTAATGATTGTCAAATTAATGCTAGGACAATCAACACGTAAAATGAGGTCAAAATGGAAGAGGGGGCGACTTTTGTCTGGTGAATGCCAAACAGTTGAAGGTTGTTCCTGTTACGCCGCCGAACTGGTCGTTGTGTTGGTACGGTACTATTTCTGTTTGCTACACGCACTTGAAATCATCAAATTCAACAATCATGCAAGTACTATAATAACAAGGGGTGTATTGGCTCTATGGGAATTGCAAGGGTGGTTCTGCACGAGATATCACCAAGCTGCTACCATCCGACGACTTTTGCGACTTGTATGCATATTTCCGCAGCTTTCAACGCGTCTAATAACATCAGTCTTATATTGCGTTCGTAGGTAACTGCATGCAGCAAACAAGAGGGGGTGTCTATGGCGGGAAATTGCAGGAATGAAATTGAGCTGCCCGCCCATTCCAGGGGTGGGAATGGGAAAAGTTCTGGCATTTTGCGGAATTGAAGAAAATTTAATTGAGGGAAGGGAATTCCTCGGAATAGAGTTGGAATGAAATGGGAGTGCCCATTCTGCAACGGTGGCCAAGACCCATTGGCTGTTCCTGGCCACTCGACATGAAGATTGATTGATCGATTGAATGAACCGAATAAAAATAATATTTTGCGACCATTTACTGTGTCAATAATATTGCGACGATATTATTCTTGCCTTGCGACCCTTTATTGTGTCAAAAAGGGCGTCAGTTCCAAGGCGGTCCGCTTGTTCTAGCGCAGTATAACTACTCATGTGTGGATTGATTGATTGATGGATGAATTGATTATTATTATCAATCAATCTCAATCAATCTTTATTTTGTTCTTCGAGAGGAAGAAAGGGAGGACTGCGGAAATAAGCTGCGCACTAGCAGCTTGACAAAGCCCGCGCCCCCCGATACAGATTTGTGCAGCAGCAGTATAGTAATGAGGTGCACACATTTGGGCATAGAAAAAAGAAACAAGGGACAGTATATGACATAACACCCAATATCAATCGAAGTAGCGGAACAAAAGACCACAGAAGGCGATAACGGCAAATAAGATACAGCATACAGAAACATGGCAGGCTACTACCGCAGAGCGCATGCGCTAGGCCATAGTCCAATATCACTGCACTAATCAAAATAAAAGAATATGACCGATAATACGATAAAATACGATAAAACGGTAAAATACTATAAAAATGCGATTATACTAAAAATATTACAGATAATATTACAGAATATTACGCTTGACAGCCAACGTAACAGGATGGACAAACAGTTCAGAGTTGTGTGAAAATGCGATAAATACTGGAAAAATAAATACGGGAAAAATGTCCCAAATATGAACTGGTGTATTGCAAGAGCGCAGGAAACAGAACAGAATGCAAGCTATGGTGCTCAGAAACATAGCTAGCCGTTAAAGCAGAGCGCATGTTCTCTGCATTAAACGGAACAAGTTCCTTTATGAATGCTATGTAGGCAGAAATGAATAGTAGCAGAAGATCAGACAGCCGATGTAACAGACAGGCATCAGATCCCAGTTGCATCGGATAAGAAATACGTGAAGAGGCTTCGAGTCGAGGAAGTTATAACATCGATATAAAGTGTAGAGAGGTTATTTAAAAAGAATGCAATGTTAAACGATGCAGACTGTGATCCATATGTCGTGCGGCAAAAGCGGGTAATCCATGGGTCATTTGTTCTCGTGTCATAAACGTAGCGGCGCTCTTCCAGATTAAATAATGCTACATAATCAAGATTTCTGTTTCGAATAGCAGACCGGTAAGTGCAAGCGAGCCGGAAAGGATAAATCGAGGCAACTGGTAATATTTCAAACATCTTAAAATATTGGATTATGTGAGCCCTAAATGGAGCATTCGCTATTATACAGATAGCACGCTTTTGGCATACACTTAATTTTTCATATTAGCGTTTGATGTTGTTGGCCATACCATGTGGCCATAATTAATGGTAGATAAGAACAGTCCATTGTATATTATGCGTTTTACTGAACATGGTAGGAAATGACGATGTCGATTTAATAATACTGTAATTTTATTTAATTTGCTACAAATTCGTTCGATGTTCTGGTCCCAGCTTAGATGTTCAGTAAATATTACTCCAAGTGTTTTATATGATTTTTTTGCTTGTCCATTAAATTTCATTGACGCACTTATACTTGCAAACGCTATGCTGACGGAGTTAGATTTCTGTATATACGTAGGCTTATTGTTTCTATGTTTCTTTTTGTATTTATGCAAGCTTGTCGCCTTCATCGTGGCGTGACTGTTAGCTATAACAGTTTAAAGTTTATATGTTTAATTTCAGAGTAGAGTGCATTAAGTCATTGTGTGTTGTCTTTCAATTTGTAGCCTTCTGAATATTCCTTCAGCTAGTTCCTCCACGTGAGTGAACTATATTCTGGTACTCCTCTCATCTCTTTGCTAATCTGTGAGTTATTGTTTGTGTTTCTGGTTTCATGGCCTATTTCTTACTTGCGACTCTTTATCGTGTCAGAAAGTGCGTCAATACTGAGACCATCGGGTTGTTTCTGGGTGCTATAATAAATACTTTATCATAATATTACTGTTATTTTGGGAATTGATTGATTGAATAATTAATGAATATTTTTTATATTTTAACATTTTGGTTGCATAAGCTCATCGTTGTCAGGGAGCACCGCATAAACATTATTCTGGTATATTTGAAATGTATTGTTATAATGTTAGCCTGCCAAATTATGCGGCTACTTTAAAAATGATTAGTACAACTGGTCATTTTTGTAAACTTCAATATTTAAAAAGAAACAAGAGCTTGCCTGAGTTTCAGGACGAGTGTATGCTAAATGCGGGTACCATAGGTGCTTTCTTGGCCGGGCAAGAGCTTCCTGCGCTTGCAGGAGATGGTAAGCCACGCCCGGAAATAAACATATCCAGAACCGACCTCACCGCACTTGTAAAGTCTTTTTAGAGGCCTACTAAGATTTGATGCTTTCGGTCTTTCTTTTTTCAATTTCGTGTTTCTAGACAAGTGCGTTTTTATTCGTCGCCGGAATTGTTTTTCCCAGATTTCGGCCCTAGATTTTGCAAGCGAACCTTAGTTCAACCACAAATTATTTTAAGTAACCGATTTTTATCAATTTCAAGTATCCTCCATAACGTTAAAATTAAGGCTAGTTGGTTAGGAAACAGCGATCGTGCCATCTGCGTGGCACTCGGAATGCACTAGCAAGCGGAATTTACGGGTGATACCAACAACATCAATAATTTTGAGATTATGACCGTTTTCGTTCTTATGAAACGGAATATGCACACGCTCACTCAAAATCGACAATCAGTCAAAAGAGGTACCGTGAGTTACGTAAACGATAGAAAAGGGGAACCGAAGTTTGAAATTTTCAGGCTGTAGTAATGAAACGCAGGAAATGCGGAAATTATATTTGTACGGGAGAGGCTAGGCACAAATACAAATTTTCCATGGAAATTTAGGTACTACAACCGATATGTAAAAAATAACGTAACAATACTGGGACATGTTTTGCGTTTTGGAAAAAAATTAAGTCTACTGTTTATGATGAGGAATAACACAAATATACCATTACAATATAACAAACAGCGTTTTTTAGCATTTTATGCGTGAGTTATATCTTGTAACACATGCGCCCAATTTTAGCATGCATAAGCTGCGTTCTCCCAAGGTATCGAATGCGGAACATTTGTTCCGTGAAAGAGTAACACAACGTGAAGAGAAACTCATGAATTGCATTATTATCACTCTATAATGTTTCTACACACACTAAAAATCCAAAAATTTACCCGCTTAGGCGTTACTTGGAAGCGTGCTCTTTTGTCGCTGTGCTGTTTTGACGCTCAGCTCTTTCGTCGAGTGGTCTTGTGTCGTGTGCATATACAGTTTCTTTCTATATGCACTAGAGAGGAATCTGGCGCTAGCGTTTATGCGGATCATATCAAGGCCGTCTGTGTGGTCATGGGCCCCAATATACCATGCACTCAGCTTAGTTTTATAGGCGACTTAGATATACACGTTTTAATGGCCGTACATTCAAATACGACGCCACAAAAAGGCGAAGAACAGTGTGCAATTGTGTAAGCATAAAATGAAACACGATGTGGTAACACTAAGGAAATTGAACGTAACGCGGGTTCCTTTTACTGAAAGTAGCGGTTAGGACTGCTATTCTGCACAACAAGTTGGTAGTTAACAATCATGTAAAATTTTGGTAGAAACCTATCAGAGACTGTTATTTTGCAAACATTTCAAATAATAAATTGTTTCAAAAGCTCAGAATGGTTTTATGCGCGTACCTACCAAACCAGCACCTCGCCTTTGCGGTGCTTTCGTTCGTGTTTTCGTAACAGACCGTCTGCTACAACTTTCACAGCGGCAAACTGCCCGCTCAGCCAAGACGTCCGGACGATATTAAAATATGTACTGCTACTGCAAAAACGAACCAGGCAGCGCACTCTCCTTACCACAAACTAACGTGTGTACGTTGCGGGCTTGTACCTGTGTAAACATGCACTGACGGTCGCGCACCGGCACTATTCCTCCCACTTGCTTACAATGACGCACAGCTCTATTAGCATGAACTAATGGAGCGCATGTCGAGTTTCCAAGCAAAGCGAGAGAAGCGAAGCGAGTTTCGGCCATTTCGGCCTGAGTAAGCTAACTCGTAGACATAGAACTGCATAATGAAGACAGCGATCCCAAGAAGACGCTTAGGAATCCGATAGACATGCCTTGTCAACAGCTGTGGTCTTCCCATCAGGCCATAACCTCTACGTCTACATCTACATCTAACCTCTACGTCTACACTACCCTGGGGCAGCTTAGTGAAAACAGAGTTAAACCAAGCCTCGAAATGCTCGCCGTCCATTTCCTCGTGATAGATTCCCGACTTCGTTCCTTTGAAGACGGACAGACAGCCGTCAACAAAGCCGTCCTCGTTGCCGATGTGGGTGACTATCAGCCGCGCTCCTCTTCCGGATGGCTGTTTGAGCCCAGTTGTCAAACCATGCTGGAAGGCGTCCTCAGGCGTTTTCACTGTCTCGTCCCTCCAAGTGTGGCCAGCGTTTACCAAAGTTTCGCCTGTGTAGTACACCTTGCGGTGCTGCCGCCGTACTCAGCGATCTGACGAAGGTACCTCTGCCGCCAAATCAGCACGTCCTGACGCTCGATCATCATCGAGTTTCGTTCGCGTTTCTCGAAGACGAAGCCACTGTCACTCAGGAGGCGGCGGATGGTCCACGTTCGAAGGCTGGGGAGATGTTCACTCCTCTGAAATTCTTCCGCAATCTTCTGTGCAGTAGGAGGCTCGTTGCGCCGGAAGAGATCGTGCACAATGTTTCTCAGCGCGCACAAAGTGAAGCCGTCATACATCGCAGTGTGGCGTCTACGGTTCTCGCTTCCGGGCCTTTTCCGCGAAGGTGTTGTCAGTTTCCCGCCCGTCGCCTTCGCTTTGGATTTGATGTCCAAAATCTTCTGGAAACTGACACCGGTGTACTCACTTGTCGTGCGGAAAGTTTCTTTCCACGCCAACGTGCGGGTGCTTCACTCGCAGCTTCATGTAGACGTTCAAAACTGCATGCTGAACATGGCGACAAAGAACAATGCCGCTGCAGTTCTTCCTGTACAGATGCTTCGGCGTTGATGGGCTCTTTGGGGGAGGTGAAGTCGCCCCAGACCGGAAACGGGACGAAGAATCTGGAGTCGAAGAAACAGTAACAAATGCGGCTGCAGGTGGCACTGCGTAGTCATGCTCCGCCAAAAAATCGACGTCGTACGAGACATCCATGTTGGAGAATGAGATGGTGGAAAAGGTGGGGACAAAAATACAATGCTCGAAGCAAAAAGGCCACTATACGCTAATACTTCGTAATTTCAAAGCCAGTGAATAATGCATACGTATGTAAAATACAACACGTAAGCCATAAAAAGTAAACTGAACTTTGTTATTTTTCTTAATAAGGTTCTGTTTTGTCATTTTTGCACCGGGTTTTGACTGGGAATGGCAATTTTTTATGATATTTTTACGTTTTGGCATACGTGAGTTGTGGTAATGTATCTCACATTGAAATTTTAAAATCCCAAGAACATTAAGTTTACTTGTTTTGTTTTGGGGATTCTTTTATTTTGTGCTTCCAAAAATATTTGCAGTAACGCAATCTTTGCGCCGAGCGGAAGAAAAGCCGGTTGCGTTGATGACGCGCAAGGGAAACTTCCGGTGCCGTTCTTAAGTTGTAGCAGAGTATAGCAAAGGCGGAGATGAAAAAAAAAGAAAGGACGGGTGAAGACACTCTTTAAACGGCCCCGTGCCGCCGCTATTCGGTCAAAGTGCTCAACGCATATGTGTTCTCATTTCCTACAAGCCCCAGCAACGCAAAATAGATAAGGTGATTCGAACTTCGCGGTTAAACCGTGCTTGCGGCGAAAATTATAGCGCGATGTTGCTATAGTGACTTGCTGCGGCGGCCAGCGAGTGACCCGAAATGGCGGTGACAACGTATGTGTCTCCACCCTTTCGGGGGACACGCGTGTATGTAGGTACCCTAGCAAAGAAAGAAGCGGAGTGACAACGTCGTTTTTAAAGACACTGACGAGCAGAGAGCAGAGTGAGGGGGAGAGAGTGTCGGGAAAGGAGGGAACTTGGTCGAGCGGGCGAGGAAAGCGGTTGTTCAGTCATCGGCGTGGGGTTGCGTCGTAGTGTTTTCGCCACGCAGTCGTCGGCGGCTTGATTGGAGCTTGAAATTCACGTCCCGCCAGAGACCTGAACACTCAACTCTGACTTCTCGCGGTTGGCGCGTTGGCGTACTTCTGCCGGGTGGGGCCTTCGAAGGTTAACTCCCGCTCACGAATAGCTGCTTGCGTCTGTTCAGCAAGTGGTCTCGCCTGCATGCGGATCTTTTCACTTCAAGCAGCATCAAACGGGGGTTAAAAATAAAGGTCGGGATGAGGCGGAGAAGCGGTGTAAAATATGGTAGAAACGCCGGTTGATCCGCGCCAGGGTCCGTCGTATGAAGCGGGGTCCGCCCGCGCAGCACCCGAGCGTCATCGGGGTTGTTAATGCAGTGTTTCTATGGGGAGTTTGCCAGGTCCGTGGTGATCCGTCGCAAGAAGCGGGTTGTTGTAAGTTCGGGGGACGTACCAGCAGCGTTCCACTTTATATGCACAATGAGATATCTGGAACTGAATTACAATACTATACCAGCAATTTTGGCGCTCACACATGTTAGCTTTTGTCGCCGTCAGCTTGCTACTGGTCTAGGAGGGCTACAATTTTGCCAGGTTTCAGGGCCGATTTTTGTTCCTAATTTAATTAATGACATTCTCATGCACGTATATAAACGGCTGTCACGACTATGTTAAAATGCAGATATCGTGCTGATTGGTCTTGTTAGTACGAAACCCACAAGTGTTCAAGATGCGTTGGCAAAGTATAGTTTCGAGGTAAAAGCCAGAAGAGGGATGAGATGCAATTTATTCCTTTTTATTTGACGACACGATGGTTGCTTCTTGGCTTTTGGGAGTCGGAGCACTCTTTAATAAGAAGAACAGTGCGTAGATAGATATTTCGCCGTGCCCATTTGAGTTTTCATCTTGAACCGTCCACCTCTTTGCACAAAAAAGATGCCCTCCATTTGAGTTGGCTACTCGCCACTTTCCCAGTGATGAAGGTTCAGAACGAGGCACTTTAGTGTCTTGCTGGCGGTCGCAACTGATTTATCAAGCTTCGAAAACGGAACCGGTGGGTGCAAGGTCCGTTTCTTCATGCCACGCACATCCTGCCTTGATTGTCCCCCTTTGACGGCGAGGAAGTTCTGGAACGCTCCGAACTCACGTGCCAGGGCATCACATGGGCTCCAGGGCAAAGGAAGTATGCTGATCACGAGCCGTGTACTCGATCGACGGTTTGTGCTGACATCGTCAACTATCGACTGCAGCTGGTTGAAAACAGTGGTTGCGGCTCCCACGATGTCCAGGTTAGCATAAGCTAGCTTCGGGAACCGGCAGAGCACTTCAAGCGTCAAAGTGTCACATCGTAAGCCCGAAAGAGAGATGCTCTCGAGATGAGTGCAAACTAACAGCGCTTCCAGTGCAGAGTCTTCGATCTTGTAGACACTGAAAGTGACTTTCCGTAGCGCAAGACAGTTTTCAATTAAAATTTTCATTTGCCCTTTGTCCATGCTTAGCTCTGGAACATCAAAGTACTCCAGGGACGTCGGAGGGGAAAAATTAGGGTGGAACAAACCTTGCACGCAGCAGCGCCTCACTTTCAGCGCGCGCAGTTTACGCAACTCTTGAACAGCCTGGGCGGCGGAGACTCCGTTCTTGTTCCACATAACACATACCTCCAGAGACTGCAGGTTCGGGCAGCTGGTAGCTATATGAAGCAGTCCATTCGTGTTGATCACGGTCACTGACAGACTCGTAAGGTGTTGGAGTCGACCCAAAAAGTTCCAAGTGCCATCATTCAGAATGGAAGTGGAACACAGCTTCAGCATTTCTAGCGCGGGGCAACTAACGCATATTTCCTGCAGAACTTTTTCGGGAACTCTAATAAAGAAAGAAAGAAGCAGCGACTTCAAGCCTGGCAGTTCCCGTAGTATAGTGACGCCCTTTGTCGTAAGCACGTTCTCACCTCGGAGAACAATGGATGTGAGAGATCGGCAGCGGCCCAGAAGTCTCGGCATGGCAGCATTCAGCAGCATTGCGCCCGTGAGTGTCAGCTCCTCGAGACGGTCGAGTGTAATCGACGCCGTAGCGAGCGCTTCCAGGTCGACGCCGTCACCGGATGCATCGAGCTTTCGTATGAGCGTTGCGCTGTTAAACACATCTGACCACAGTTCCGGGCAAGTGCTTAAGCTTGAGTCAATCATTACCTCAGTCCAAAGGAAGGGGTCGAGGGCCATTCGTTTGATCTCAGCGGATACTTGTGCGAGAGCTAACAGTGATCGCTGAGGAAGATAAGAGAATATCTTCAGAACCAGCTCCGTTGGCAGCTCCTTGAGTTCCATCGCTAATTATGATTTTTCCTTCTTTCGCACACACCTACATGTGGGATTGCCACGCAAAGGTTGATACCCTGAATTCAGGTACCAATTAATGTCTTCTGCAGCGTAAACGTTCTGATTAGGGCACACACAAAAATGGCGTCCGTTGCTGGTACAGGGTAGCCGCGATCGCAGCATCAGCATAAATCCCTCCATTGAGTTAGGTGATAACATGAGGAAAGCTAAATATTTACGTCAAATTGTCCCTGCTCCATTCGCTGTCAATAAAGTTGTCTTCAATCTGTGTGGCGCATACGGTAACCGAGCATCCTTAACGTCCGTATGAGTGAGAGGATTGTGTGCGAAGGCTGGCGGCGGCTTTTTCTGGCAAGTTTGCGACATCGTTAGCAATTACGGTTACGTTACATTTTGCAGAGTGACGAGTCATTTTCTCATTGTGGTGCGTTTATCCAGACTATTTTTGTTATCTGTCTCACTGAACTTTCAAAGAGCTTGCCGCCATCCGCGAATATTACTTTTTTGTGCACGACCACAACAGAATGACACTTCGGCCACGAACAAGGGGTTGTCCATTTTTAAACTTAATCAGGCTTTAGACCCAGTAGCAGCATGATTAGTTGCCCGCAGCATACTCACAGTGGTAGAAAATGCTTTAACCGTTTTCTGCAACCGTGACGTAGCCTGATACTTGAGTACAGCTGTGTGAGTATAGACGCCGCAAGAGGCAAGTCACAAGGCTTTAGGGCTGACTCTTGAGAATGATTAGCTATAGTCACTGCGTGTTCCAATCAAGCGGAAGCTGTATTTAGTTGTGCACTCATTTCTCTTGATTTACAGCTGCACTGGCACGGAGCCTCTAACTTCTCTTTCTCGTATTCATCCACAGCAACACCATCGCTGTATCTTCTGGCAGTACTGGGCTTCTCCCAAAGGCTTTGAAGCCCTGCTTATATTTTAACCGCTCTGATTGTGCGGTGCAATCGTCCAAACTTTGCTTTTAAATTTTTGTTTCATCCATACCTCGAGATAGTGATGTTCCCGATCTTCTACATCCGTTTCTCGCTAGCCCCTCTCTTCCACTAGTTTCAAGTAGGTTGTCTTTCTGTCGATGTAAATGGTTGAACGAAAGGCCCCTCGCACTGTTCTTCCAGTCACGGGCCGAATATCTCCAGCACGACTTTTTTCTACGATCCAAGAACTCGCTTACTTTACCACCTAAATCCGATTCGACTTTATTTCAACATCAATGATGTTTTGAGAGCATGGACACAAAGCCATAATGTGGCTTGAATAGGTCCTACATGGCATAGAGTTTCATACTAATATGCACTGGAGGGAAATCTGGCGCCACCGTATAGGGGAGCCACGCTTCAGCGAGCGTGCCGTCATGTACCGGGCAGGCACGTTCCACTTGTCCTTGGCATGGCTCACGAACAGGCTGAAAAGTTGCCTCTGACAACAAAAAATGCAACAATATTACTGCGGAAGATTATTCAAATTTTTTTATTATTATAAAATAAAGCTAGAAAAAGATGGATTTGTCAGGTATTATTTAGAAGCTTCATGCAAGATGATAGAAAAAAACAATGTTACCCGTTTTTATTGATTTTGGCTTCAAGAACGAAAAGAAGCCATGCTAACCAAGCCAAGAAGGCGAGGAACGTCGCTAGCTGCAATGGCGCCGCCCACGCCGACCTGCGAATGCAGCGCCAGATTTCCTTCTAGTATATATTAGTATGAAACTCTATACTACATGGCAGACAGTGCGTGCTACGAAAGGGCATGCACCCCTTACAGCTGTCTCCATCTACGTCTATCTTCTAATACTCCTACACCTGTTTTGAAGTACTCATTGGATGTATTGCTTGTTTGGATTTCCCTAGTTTTGTTTTAGCGTTCATTAAGGCAAACCTCAAGGGTGGACACTTTGTGAAAAAACCGCAGTACCCGCAGTACGCATTGTCCGTGTGTCCGCGAAACAGAAAATGGCCGTCGCTGTAAAGCATGTGTCAAGAAATTCGGAGAAGCTTGCTCTGGCCCTGAAGGACTTGAATGGCGAAGCTGTTGTAGGTGAGCATTGCCGGACGCAGTTAAGGTTCGGTATCATTGTTATTTGCAATAGTTATTATTTATTTGCATAGTTGACGTTTATTTGCATAGTTATGGTGCTACTAGTCGACGTCGTATCCATCGAAGAGGTCGCCGTTTTTTTTTTTGCGGCGAGTGGTCGATGCAGTCACCCTCAGAATTGTACACTTTCACCAGATTTTCTTCATGGATTCGAAGCAGCGGTGGCGGGATATGCAAGACGTTACAGGAAGGGGTGGCACACTCGTAGCTAATTCTCACATTATCCGTAATGGATTCTGTAGAATGTGGCGTCCATGGTGACCTCTCTCAAGCAGGGTGCCTTTTACACGCTTCCGCGCGCAGGGCTCTTCTACGGTTTCGAGAGCATGCGCACAACAAGACGGATAGAACGAATCAGGGGCGTACGCTATGCCGCGTCTTTCTCGTTCCGTGCAACTGCTGCCTCGATTACGCCAAACGCTGGAGTGTTTTTGGCCAATCTTGGGCAATTTCCTTAAGTGGGTATGCGCTCGGGGAGTTTTTTGCAACGGGGGCATTGGGACCAATAACAATATCTTCACTGTTAAAAACACCTGAGTTTGCATTGAATTTGAATTCGGCTCGGCAGAGAACGTTCCCGGCGGTCGCGTCAGTGGAACAAAGGTTGTTCGTTGTTGCTGTTCCTTTGTTCGGGACACATACCCAGTACGGGGGTTGACCAGAAATCGGGTGCTTTGGGGGTCCCTTGCGCCCGCTTCACAAAACATTCAATTGAAAATGTAAAACTTGTAAAATAGCGCGTACAAGGTAACACGGGAATATGCTGGGACGTGACTAAACAGGTGCACACCAGAACCAGCGAGCTCTAATTCTGTAGAGCCATTCCTATTAAAGAAGAAGAAGAAACGAAAGTGAAGGATTAAACGCAAACACTAATGACCACATCTTCTAACCCTTATAAGGACGGAAATGTCGGGTAATTGCTTCACAATCTCGGTGTAAAAACAGCCCTAGTTAAATACGGACAACAGAAGAACGAACGACGGGACAAGGATGAATTTGTAACTGAAAGTATATCATAAAGAAACATGTTTTATGATAGCCAGAACACAGACGTGACCATTTGTCATAGCGAAAGTGCACAATCAACATTATTAAGATCTACTGTCGATCACAATTGCACGCGTGATGCTCCGCACCGGCGTAACGACACTGACGGTACACTCGAACGCTCACCCTGAGTGCTCCAACAAAAGCTTCAGTTATCTTCCGTAACAGCTATTTGTTTTGTTCGGCAAGTATAGTGGCATGTTCACGGACAGGGGAACAACCACGCTTTCGGCAATGCTGCCAGATATTCGAATACGCCAAGCCCCTGAAGAAAACGCCCATTACATGAGTAGTTTGCTCAGGCATTGTATACATTATACTTGTATATTTGTTCCAAAGATTTACTTTTGTAAAAATTATTGCTTTCGAAAACGTATAGTATAACAGGTGATTTGGTTGAATCATACATTCACAAACCCTTGGATTTTAAGCAGTTTGATTTAGTGCATCGACTGCCTATGAAACCTGTATGTTGCCTGCAGCAAGAACAGCCTGATTCAGTGCATCGACTGCCTATTAAAGGAGACATGGAGAGAAAACACAAGTTTGGTTCATTCGATAGATTGCCTCGTTAGAACCATACTGACACCACTTTTAACACAAACTTCGCTCAAATAAGCTACATAATTAGGAAAAAGGTAATGACCATGCGCACTAACCACTCATTTCCCGCAACAGAGCCTATTATGTCACACTAGAATGCTCTGCCGTTGGCGGAGGCCGGCAAAAGCGAACGGAAGTTAGGCAGGGCTTACCAGTTGGCATAGTGAGCTTTATGCCCGTTAAACATACTGCACATTCTTTTTATGACACGAAGAACGGTGGAGTAAACGGTTGAAGTTCCGAACACAAACACGAAAACGTGTACACCAATGAGTACAAAAACTACCGCCCGGCCGATCTCGACATCTCGCCGTCGCGCAGACGGAATTTTCGCGTTCGAGGCTCTTCGGGGCCAACGAACTGTTCCCAGCAAGCAGAGCCGCGACCTTGCTTGATATCGTAATCCCTTGACAGGAGGTTGGCGTCATATCGCCAACCAGCAAAGGTAAAAATAGAAACGAGGGGAGTAAGGAACAGCATGAAGCGACGAGATAGTGCCAGTCGTCGCAGAAGTTTCGGGTGTGTTGGCTTGCTGCTGTTGTTAGGAGCTCGTTTCTAGTTCACAACCACTGAAAACTTCAGTTTGTTCGAGTACTTCTACAATGAAATTTCGTTGCTGCGTTTTGAAATTTGCCTGTAGTAAGGGCAAATCGTCGAGGGAGTGCGACATCCCGCCGGTGACGATCTCCTTTCATGTGCTGCCCAACGACGAACTCGCGAAGCAAGTGGCTACGTTTTGTGAACTTTGCAAACGGAGGAGAGAGAGAGCTAAAGGAAGTACGAGTGTGCTCGCTTCATTCCGAGGAAGTGATTACGGCAGGGACCCTTACGTTAGCTCTACTCCTGGGACATGACGCCATCGTCGTATGCGACCGACTTCGTCAAATCACCGTGAAAGCACTCTGAGTTTCCGAAAAAAAAGCCCCGTACACACCAAGCATAGACGCTCGTATCTTTCTGTGTCAGAAGAGAAGCTCGCGCGAACAGCTTTCATTACACGACACCAGCCCACTGGCATAAGCGATACGGCTATTTAAATTGAACTATTAATTAAACATAAAAATATACGGCACATACGTACCAGTCTGTATTCGTCCGTTGCGACGGGGCTGACGAGGCAGCGGTGCCGACGGCTCAGGCGTTCGGTCTGTTGTGGGTATCGCGGAATGGTCGCTTTCCGGCCATCCGTATGTATCAACTCAACTCCTGCCGTCGTGCACTTAGAAGCATTGAGCGTTCAAGTGCTGTGAGGTTGTTAAATGCAAGCCCGAGCTCCTCGGCGAGAGTTTTGTTCTCTGGATCAGGCGATTCTATGACTAGGGCTGCGGGTGCACTAGGTTTCACTAGTATTTTTAAAATGGCCGCCATCTCGGTTTCGGCACGAGTTCCGGTTCCTGTCTCCCGCGTGTGGGTGCTACATGAAGTCGACATACTACGTATCTGTTTCATAGACCCGCTCGGCTAGATGCGCATTGTTCATGTCACGAAATGTGCAATTTAGCGGGAGATTTTCGATGTTTGGCTTAAATTGCCTTATTTATCAGTGAATAAAGCATCATTTGCTTCCGGGAAAGCGCTTGGGGTACTTTGAAACACCTAATCTTTCGAATAAAACAAACTTTTGTTTTCTCTTCATGGCTCCTTTAAACCTGTATGTTGTATGCAGCAAGAACTGTCCGTATAATACGTTTTCAAATAGACGCTTGGTTATAGGCGCATGTACTGAGTCGCAGATTATCCGACATGCAACGTGTAAGAGTAGTTTTTGTGTAGTACGTATCCTGCGAACGGCATGGCGGACGTGGAATGTCGTGTTTGCTTTTATGCCAATGTTGTGTCTTTGTACTTCTTATTGATCACACACGAGTAAAGTTTCAACCAAGCTTTCTCTGGGATACTATTGAATAACGTTCCATTAATATGACCTAGAGAGCGCCGTAGCGTAAAGCAAAGTTTTGAGAAAACCCTCTTGTTTAACCTAGCCAACAACAATATGGTATATATATGGGCGAAGTGGACAGCGTCCACTTCAGAAAACATTGCATTAAAGAACCACATAGGAGACAAATCACATCAAACGCTTTCTCGGAAATAAATATTTTATTTCTGGAACAGTAGTATATATGCTCTACTATGTACGTGCACTCTACGGAAGGAGAAAATTGTCACAGATTTAAAACGGCTCCGTAAGACAATCTAAGGGGAACATATCGTTTAGCAACGGTAAGTATGCGCGCCAACTCTCTGCTAGGGCCCCCAGCTGTCTGTGCAGGCTTTTTGAATACTATATCGCCTTCTTTCTCAAAGCTCTGGTCGTGTCGCTAATGCACGCGCCCTTTTTATTCTTGCGTGGAAAGCCTAAATTTCTCCCTAGTTTTCCCTGTTCTTCCTTCATATT